>VCNE01008430.1:0-50238 GCA_009869805.1 Oncopodura yosiiana
TCAAGATAACAAATTAATCACAACAATCAGCATTGATAAATCGAATCCGATGCATCCTAGAGATTTTATTTCTAGTACTACACAAGCTAATTTGGAAACTTCTCAAGAAAAACTATCGAGTTCAACAATGAGTACTGAAAAGTCAAATCCAATTTACCCAAGAGATTTTATTTCAAGTACAACAAACAGCTTTAAATCTACACAAGAAAAAATTGAGGGTTCGACTAATCCAATATATCCAAGAGATTTTGTCTCATCAACAATTAGTGCTGCAATTAGTCCATCAACAAGAGATTTCTCTTCAGGTACATCACATAGCCTTCAATCTGAGAATCCAATCTTCCCAAGAGATTTTGCCTCATCAACATCTACAAGTAGTCAGTATAATTCAAGAGATTTTGTTCCAAGCAGTACAATAAACAGTCTTAATACTGCAAAACATCTCTCTTCAAGTTCCACAGTAGAAACTCTCAAATCAGATTCTATACCTTCCAAAGATTTGATTTCAACAATTCAATTTGGCCAATCTAGTCCTCCAATTTATCCAAGAGATTATGTTTCAAGTACAACAGACGGCCTTCAAGCTACACAAGACAAATATCAAAGTTCAACAGAATCTTTTGAATCCAATCCAATTGTTCCAAGAGATTTTATCTCAACAACGAGTGAAATTAGTGTTTCCAATTCGCCAATTTACTCGAGAGATTTTGTTTCAAGTACAATATATTCAACTCTTCAATCTGTGAAACAGAAACTGTTAAGTACAATAACGGATGCAGTTTTAAAATCTAATCCACTTTATCCGAGAGACTTTGCTACAACTATTGAACCACCGACAACAACACTGGATATGTTGCCAGTAATTTTTCCAGAAGAGTTTAAAAGCTCGACTACCCAAGCTATCAACTCAAGTTCAGTTTATACAGAAGACTTTAAAACTAGTGAACCTAATACAGCAATTTATCCAAGGGATTTTGTTTCAAGTACAACAACAGATAGCCTTCAATCTACAAAACCGAATGAGACAAGTTCGACAGAAGTTGTCAATCCAATTTATCCACGGGACTTTATTTCAAGTACAACTAGCAGCAATAAAAACATCATAAGCTCAAGATACGATACTAATCCTCCAATTTATTCACATGAGTTCATTTCTACAATATCTGCCAAAGAAAAACTTTCAACTTCAACAGAAAGCATAACGTCAAAAGTTAAAGAGGACTATAGCAGCTCAGCAGTACAAACCAAATCAGATGAACCTATTTATCCTAGAGAATTTATCTCCAGTACAACAATAAGCAGCTTGGAATCGTCAAAAGCAAAATCTATAAGTTCGTCTACATACAGTGACAAGACAAATCCAATTTATCCAAGAAACTTTGTTTCCAGTAGTACTATTGGCAGTCTTGAGACCAGCAATGAAAACCTTATCAGTTCAACCTATGCTACTAATCCTATTTATCCTAGAGACTTTATTTCAAGTACAACTTCAGATAACTTCAAATCGACAAAAGAGAAATTTCTAACGTCAACTATGAAGAATGAAATCACAACAAATCTTTCAATTCATCCGAGACACTTCATGTCTACTAGTGAACCACAAACGACAACTTTAGAAATGCTGCCAGTGGCATTTCCAGAAGAATTTATGAGTTCGACAACTGAAAACGGCAGAATGTCTTCTGTTCAAGCTATCAAATCAGACGGAGCAATAAATTCTAAGAATTTTGTTACAACAATAGAAAGCAGCTCAACTAAAAAAGACATTCAATCTCAACATCCTATTTATCCTAAAGATTTTATTTCCAGTACTGTAGCAGCTAATATTGAAACTAGTAGCACCTCAATTCCACAAAATATTCAATCGCAGCATCCAATTTACCCTAGAGATTTTATTTCAAGTACTACAGCAAGCAATAATGAAATTAGCACTATTCAGTCTCAACATCCAATTGATCCAAGAGATTTTATGTCCAGTACCATAGAAAGCCTTGAAACTTCTAATAAAAGATTTAGCAGCACAACATTACAAGCTATCCAGTCTCAAGATCCAAGCTATCCTAGAGATTTTGTTTCAAGTACTACAACAACCAACCTTCAAACAGGAAATAAAGAACGTGGCAGCAGTTCAACAACTCCAAGCATTAATTCTCAGCATCCAGTTAATCCAAGAGACTTTATTTCAACTACTACAGCAAGCAATATTGAAATTAGCAGTAGCTCAACAATACCAACCATTCAGTCTCAACAGCCAATTTATCCAAGAGATTTTATTTCTAGTACTACTATATCTAGCTTTGAAAGCACTTCATCTATTCAAGGTTTTAATTCACTCCATCCAAATTATCCTAGAGATTTTATTTCAAGTAGTACAACAAGCAGCCTTCAAACAGGAAATACAGAACTTAGTAGCAGTTCAACAACTCAAGATATTAAATCACAGTATCCTTCATTTCCTAAATATTTTATGTCAACAAGCGAGCCAATAATGACTTCAGAAAAACTGCCAATCGTATTTCCTGAGGAATTTATCAGTTCAACATCTGAAATTTCTAATAAAAAACTTCACAGCTCAACAACAGAAAACATTAAATCTCAGTATCCGCTTTATCCTAGAGATTTTGTTTCTAGTACTGCAAGTAGCAGCCTAGAAACTACTACTAAACAACTTGGCAGCTCAACAACTCAAGCTATTGAGTCTGAACATCCAATTTATCCTAGAGATTTTCTTTCAAGTACTACAGCAAGCAATAATAAAGTTAGCAGCAGCTCATCCATAGAAATTATTCAGTCTCAACATCCAATTGATCCACGAGATTTTATGTCCAGTACCATAGGAAGTCTTGAAACTGCTAATAGAGAACTTAGCAGCTCAACAATACAAGCTATCCAGTCTCAGAATCCTATTAATCCTAGAGATTTCATTTCTAGTACCGCAAGGAGCACCGTAGAAACTACCAATACTGCAAATAAAGAATTTAGCAGCAGCTCAACAAAACACGCCATCCAGTCTCAACATCCAATTTATCCTAGAGATTTTATCTCCAGTACAATAGGCAGCTTTGAAACTACCAATACGGCGATTAGTAGGAGCTCAACAATAGACGCTAATCAGTCTCAAGATCCCAATTATCCTAGAGATTTTGTTTCTAGTACTACAACTAGCAGCCTAGAAACTATTAAGAAAGAACTGGGAAGCTCAACAATACAAGCTACTCCTGAACACCCAATTTATCCACGAGACTTTATTTCTAGTACAATAGGCAGCCTTGATACTGCCAATAAAGAAATTGACAGCACTTCATCTACTCAAGGTTTTAATTCACTCCATCCAAATTATCCTAGAGATTTTGTTTCTAGTACTACAACTAGCAACTTAGAAACTGTCAATAAACAACTTGGTAACAGTTCGACGACTCAAAGCATTAATTCTCAGCATCCAGTTAATCCAAGAGATTTTATTTCAAGTACTACAGCAAGTAATAATGAAATTAGAAGCAGTTCAATAATACCAGCCGTTCAGTCTCAACACCCAATTTATCCAAGAGATTTTATGTCCAGTACAACTTCAGACAGATTTGAATCTGCTAAAGAGAATTTCTTAACATCAACTATGATAAGTGAAACATCAGATCTTCCAATTCATCCTAGAAACTTCATATCTACTAGTGAACCACAAACAACAACTTTGGAAATGCTGCCCGTGGCATTTCCTGAAGAATTTATGAGTTCGACAACCAGAAAATGGCAAAATGTCTTCTATTCAAGCTATCAAATCAGACGGAGCAATGAATTCTAAGAATTTTGTTACAACAATAGAAAGCAGCTCAACCAAAAAAGACATTCAATCGCAGCATCCAATTCATCCAAGAGATTTTATTTCAAGTACTACAGCAGCCAATAAAGAAATTACCAGCAGCTCATCTATGGAAGCTATTCAGTCTCAACAACCAATTTATCCTAGAAATTATATTTCCAGTACTACTACTAGGGGCAGCTTAGAATCTGCTAATAAAGTAATGGACAGCAGTTCAACGATACAAGCCATTCAGTCTGAGCATCCAAATTATCCTAGAGATTTCATCTCTAGCACTACCATAGGCAGCCTTAAAGAAATTAGCAGCACTTTAGCTACTCAAGACTTTAATTCACACCAACCAATTCATCCCAGAGATTTTATTTCTAGTACTACAGCAGCCAATATTATAATTAGAAGCACCTCAACTCCACAAAATATTCAATCTCAACATCCAGTTTATCCAAGAGATTTTATGTCCAGTACTACAGCAGCCAATAATGAAATTAGCAGCTCAACTATACAAGCTATTCAGTCTCTAAATCCAATTAATCCTAGAGATTTTGTTTCAAGTACAACAACAAGCAACCTTAAAACAGGAAATAGAGAACTTAGCAGCATTTCAACAACTCAACATATTAAATCTCAATATCCATTACACTCTAAAAATTTTATGTCAACAAGTGAGTCAATTATGAGTTCAGACAAACTACCAATCGTATATCCTGAGGAATTTATGAGTTCAACAACTGAAAGTACTAATAAAGGTCTTAGAAGTTCTACTCCACAAAACATTGAATCTCAGTATCCTATTTATCCTAGAGACTTCCTTTCAAGCACTACATCAGCAAGTTCTGATACTGTCCATGAAAAATATAGC
Source organism: Oncopodura yosiiana (assembly GCA_009869805.1). Classification (NCBI taxonomy): domain Eukaryota; kingdom Metazoa; phylum Arthropoda; class Collembola; order Entomobryomorpha; family Oncopoduridae; genus Oncopodura; species Oncopodura yosiiana. Next base: position 4,677 of record VCNE01008430.1, read on the forward strand.
AGCTCAAGAGATTTAATTTCAAGTACTACAGCAGCCAACAATGAAATTAGTAGCTCAACTATACAAGTTATTCAGTCTCTAAATCCAATTAATCCTAGAAATTTTATTTCCAGTACCACTGTAGGCAGTAATAAAATTAGCAAAAGCTCACCAATGCTAAATATTCAGTCTCAAGGTCCGATTTATCCTAGAGATTTTGTTTCAAGTACTACTGTCGGAAGTTTTGAAACTGCCAATAAAATAGGTAGCAGCGCCTCATCTTCATCTACTCAAGACTTTAATTCACATCAACCAATTTATCCAAGAGATTTTATTTCCAGTACTACTGTAGGCAGCTTCGACACTGCCAATAAAGAAATTAGCACCACCTCATCTACTCAAGGTCTTAATTCACACTACCCAATTTATCCTAGAGATTTTGTTTCAAGTAGTCCAACAAGCAGCCTTCAAACAGGAAATAGAGAATTTATCAGTTCAACAACTGAAGACACCAAATCTCAGTATCCAATACATTCTAAAAATTTCATGTCAACTAGTGAGACAATTAGGAGTTCAGAGAAACTGCCAATTGCATTTCCTGAGGAATTTATGAGTTCAACTACCGAAAGTACCAATAAAGATCTTGGAAGCTCTACAACACAAAAGTTTGAATCTCAGTATCCTATTCATCCTAGAGATTTTATTTCCAGTACTACATTTAGCAATTCAAAAACTGCCAAAAAGCAACTCGGCAGCAGTACAACAACTCAAAAATTTCAGACTCAACATCCAATTTATCCAAGAGATTTCATGTCCAGTACCTTAGGTAGCTTTGAAACTGCTAATAAAGAAATTGACAGCTCTCTAGATATTAAATCGCAACATCCAATTCATCCCAGAGATTTTCTTTCAAGTACTACATCAACCAATAAAGAAATTAGTAGCTCAACAGTACACGCTATTCAGTCTCAAGTTCCAGTTCATCCAAGAGATTTTATGTCCAGTACTACATCAACCAATAAAGAAATTAGTAGCACCTCATCTACTCAAGGCTTTGATTCACACCATTCAATTTATCCTACTAAAATTAGCAGCCTAGAAACTACGAATACTGCTAATATAAAACTTGGCAGCTCAACGACTCAAGCGATCAAATCTCAACATCCAATTTATCCTAGAGACTTCCTTTCAAGTACTACATCAGCAAGTTCTGATACTGCCCATGAAAAACTTAGCACTTCAACAGCAAAAGGCATTCAATCTCAACATCCAATTTATCCAAGAGACTTTATGTCAACAAGTGAGACATCTACAACTTTAGAGAATCTGCCAATTATATTTCCTGAAGAATTTATGAGTTCCACTACTCAAAATGCCAGAATCTCTTCTATCGAAGCCATAAAGTCATCTCAAGCAATGCATTCTAAAGATTTTATTACAAGCACAACACTTGGAAGCAGTTCAACTACAAAAGACATTCAATCTCAGCCTCCAATTTATCCAAGAGACTTTATGTCAACAAATGAGGCATTAATGACTTCAGAGAAGCTGCCAGTTGTATTTCCAGAAGAATTCCAGAGTTCAACTAGTAGTATAACAACTGACCATCAATCATCTCACAGTAAAGAGTTTAGTTCAACTCAAGCAACACATTCAAATCCTCCTCTTTATCCAAGGGACTTTATTTCAAGTACAATCGACAGCTTTGAAACTACAGAAAAGAAATCCACAATTTCAACTGATAGAGCTCCTCAGTATAATACTGCAAAATCCAGTTTGGCGACTGCTAAAGAGCAAATGTTAAGCTCAACTATAAAATTGAGCCCAATATATCCAAGAGATTTTATTTCTTCAACAACAAGCAGAAGTGATGATGCTCAAAAACTACTTGGCAGCTCGTCAACCAGCAAACCAAATGCTAATTTTTCGACAGACTTTAGTTCGTCCACAACCGAAGATACAAAATCACATTTACCAATATATCCAAGAGACTTTATTTTATCTACAACAGAAGATACAAAATCACATTTACCGATACATCCAAGAGACTTTATTTCATCCACCACTATAAATCTTCTTCATTCTCCATATATAGTTAGCAGCTCAGCTGAATCCTCAAAAGTATACACAACTGAAAAATCAAATCAATTTAGCAGCTCAACTACAAAAGACATTCAATCTCAGCCTCCAATTTATCCAAGAGACTTTATGTCAACAAATGAGGCATTAATGACAACTTCAGAAAAGCTGCCAATCGTATTTCCTGAAGAATTTCAGAGTTCAACTGCACGAATTTCTAAAACTAATTATGATATATTACCAAGTTCAACTGCACAAAGTTTTAAAACTAATTATGACATATTACCAAGTTCAAGCAAAGAGAAATTCTTAACATCTACTATGCAAAGTGTCGAATCAATAAGTCCTACACATTCAATATCTGGAGATATTATATCAAACGCTCCACTTTATCCAAGAGATTTTATATGGTCTACAACAACAACAACCAGAAGCGCTCAAGAGTTACTTGGCAGCTCGTCAACCAGCACACCAAATGCTACCTTTTTGACAAACCTTATTTCGTCTACAACACAAGACACAAAATCACATTTACCAATATATCCAAGAGACTTTACTTCTACAAGTGAACCATTAATGACAACTTCAGAAAAGCTGCCAATCGTATTCCCTGAAGAATTTCAGAGTTCAACTGCACAAAGCCTTAAAAGCCAATATGACATATTACCAAGTTCAACTATTTCAAGCAAAGAGGAGTTTTTAGCATCTACTATGCAAAGTATCGAATCAATAAGTCCTACACATTCAACATCTGACGATAATATACCAAAAGCTCCACTTTTTCCAAGAGATTTTATGTCGAGTACTACAACAAGCAAACTACAATCTCCCAATGAATTTATGAGTTCTACAACAGAAAGCGAAAAGTCTAATTATTGGAAATTTCCAAGCTCAACTATTGGCAGCAGCAAACATGAAACTTCCAAAGAGAAATTTCTAAGCTCTACTATGCAAAGTGACAAATCGACAAGTTCTATGTCTTCACAATCTGCTGCTGAAAAAGTTCTTATCTCAACTCAAGGATATACAAAATCTGCAATTGAAGAACTTTTCAGCTCTACTCAGGCCTTAAAATCAAATTCTCCACTTTATCCAAGAGATTTTGTGTCGAGCACAAACAGACAAGAAGTTGGCACTTCAACTGTTCAACCTAACAAATCACATCAACCAATTTATCCAAGGGATTTTATATCTTCTACTACAGTAAGCAGCTCTGAATCTACTAAAGAGCAATTTTCTCATTCGACAACTCAAAATAGTGAATTGAGCACAATTAGCAGTAGTCGCTCGAGTCCTTTCAAGCGTACATCAGAAACAACAACTTCAGAAATTCTTCCTGTTGTATTCCCTGAAGAATTTGCGAGCTCTACAACCGAAAGCAGTCACTCAAATCATGCAACATATCCAAGAGATTTTATTCCAACTACCGCAGTAAATACAACATCAGAAATACTCCCGGTCGTTTCTCCAGAAGAATTTACTAGTTCAACAGAAAGTAGTACAAGCTTTATTCCAACACATTTTGAACGAAGCAGCCCTTCAACATTAATTAGTTCAACTGTGAAACCTACTGAAACAATTTTGGCCTCGTCAAAAATTGAACCAACAACAGTCAAATTCTCTACTTTGGCTGACTTTACAACTTCATTACTCATCTCATCTCTTCCTCTAACATCAAAGCCTATTTCTTCAACATTAATGCCTAATACAATTTCAACCTATACAACAGATCAAGTTAAATTAAACGCATCCCAATTAACTTATGCTCATTATTCAACAATTCCTCCAGCAGCAACCAAAATATTCAGTGAACAAGTTACAACTCCTTCTTCTTTAACTACTCCTGATTCTAATTTGGTACAAACGTTAAGAGCTCGAAGACGTCGTACAAGACCAACTATTAGACCTAAGGGTAAACGCTTCAGAGGATTTGCTACTTTTGCTCCTGAAACTGATACTACAAGTTTTAAGAAACTTAAAACTCCAACACCACACGGAAGTTTAATTAGTACTCAATCAGATTTAACTTCAAAAGGTTTAGGACAACAAAAAGAATTGTCAACAGCTAATCCAATAACTTCTTCACTGAATACTCAAACGCAATCATCTTCATTAACAAGCAAATCTTTAGCTACCAAATCGGCGTCCTTTGATCAATCAACAGTTTCCAGCTACACCACAGGACAACAAGAAATGTCGACAGCTAAACCATTAACTTCATCATCCTCATTAACTAAGTCTCAATCGACTTCATTTGGAATTTCTAACAAATCAACAATTTCGTCCTTAAGACAAGAAACAAGAAGCCCGACACAGTTTACTACAGGCAAATATTCATCTGAGGAAAATAGAATATTGTCAACGTCTTCATTGCTTTCAACAAAATATTCAACAAGTAAAATGCCTTCAACAAAATCATATTTGGATTCAAGTGCTGCTCAAAGTGTAACATCTGAAATAACAAACTCAACAGATGAATCAGTAAAATTCTTGGCCACAAGACAATTTGCAACAGAACCGTCTTTGAATTCACTAGACATAACAAAAGCTATCGAATCAACAACAGACATGTCAAAAAATCAAAAACTGACAACTCCAGATTCCGAAATAATGCCAGTTGTCTTTCCTCAAGATGTCACAAGCTCTACTACTGAATATTCAATAACTACAAAAATACCTCTAGAAAAGTTTTCATCTAGCACTACTAAAACATTGTCAGAGTCAGAACTAAAAAATTTCCAAAATAAATTACAGGAGACTTCAAGTTCACTTTCTAAATTAATGTCAAAGAAGGAGCCGTTGTCACAAGAAGAATTGGCTGACTTGACACGAAAATTACAAGAGGCAAGGGAAATGCTTGCGAAATTAATGAACAGAAATGAATCAATTTTAACAACTAAAAGTGTTGAATCATTTGAAAACAAATTATACACTTCAACAAAAATTCCAGAAACATTAACAGTAGAATCGACAAATAAATTTAAAACTCAACAACCAACCTTGGAACTTAAAAGTAGTAAAGTACTTATGACGAAATCTCCTTCAATCTCAACTCAATCAATTTTACAAGCTAATCGTACAAAGTTTGAAGAAAAATTACAAGAAGCAGCAAAATCGATCTCGGAATTAACTCAAGAAAATAAATCAATGTCTGCATCTGAACTTGAGTCATTAGCAAAGAAATTACAAGAAGCTTCAGAATTACTATCGAAATTAATAAAGCAAAAGCAGTTAGCTACCAAATCATACATGTCAACATTAAGCATATCAAATGAAACCACAGAAAGTCCTTCGCAACTAAAGAGCACAACTTTATATCCAGATTTTATTTCATCACATAAATCAGTTACAGGAGCACTGATACAAAATGAAATTAAAAATCTTCGAAGTAAATTAAAGAATTCAACAGATTCGCTATCAAAATTGGCGTCCTCCAACAACACAAAATCTGAATCTGAAGAAAATCTAAAATTGATGGCTGATGAGCTCCGTAAAGCTGTAGAAATACTTAATCAATTAATGAAGCATCAAGTCCCTTATTCTACAACAGAAACTACTGTAAGTAAACAATCTGAAGCCACAATAAAGGATTCAACTCCTACGATTTCCGAATTTCTGCAATCTAAACCATTTTCTTTAACAACAGAAGAAAACATTAATAATGAAGGAACACACAAAGTATTGTCAGAAACATTTAGTAGCACAACAAACAAAATGCCTGCTCAATATTCATCGACTGAAATATTCACTTCAACAGAAAAACCAATAAATAAAATATCTGAGGTTCAAAATAAACTACGTGATGCAACAAATTCCTTTTCGAATCTTACAAAAGATCAACATCCATTAACTCAAAGTGAGCTTGCGGCACTGGACGACAAATTACGTCAAGCTTCAGATTTACTATTACGAATGATGAAACAGAAATTCACACAAAGTCGCCAATCAACTACATTCTCTGCTAAAAACTTGGAATATATTTTGAGCTCGACAGAGAAATCCAAAACATTGTCTACTACAAAAATCAGTACAGACGAAAGCAACAAAATTCTTACTTCTGGTTTGAGTATTGAAGAAATCTTAAGACTCTATTCAACTTTAGAAATGAGTGAAGTAGGAAAGAACAATATTTTGTCTACTACCTCTAGTATGGCTGAAAAATTAAGTCTATATTCTACTCCATCGGTGAGTGCCAAACACAAATACTCTACAAGCCATGATGTACCTTACACAGGTCAACCGACTACTACACCTATGAGTCCAGAAAATGGAAATCAGGAGACGACCACAGAAAACTTCAATGCTTGGGTATTTCCAGAAGAATGGATAAGTACCACTCAACCAACAACAGCACAATTCACATCTACATTAAGCTCAGGAGGGAAACTAAGACAGTATACAACACCTGAAATTAGCAAAGCAGAAATAAAACGTATGGCCTCTACTTTGAGCCTCTCTGAAAAATTGAGATTGTATTCAACACCAGAAATGAGTGCCGCAGAGAAATTAAGATTGTATTCTACTCCTGAAATGAGCAAAGCAGAAATAAAACTTATGGCCTCTACTTTGAGCCCAGCAGAGAAATTCAGATTGTATTCAACAACTGAAATGAGTGCCGCTGAAAAATCGAGATTGTATTCTACATCTGAAATGAGTGCTGCAGAGAAATTGAGATTATATTTCACAACTGAAATGAGTGCTGCAGAAAAATTGAGATTGTATTCAACACCAGAAATGACTGAAGAAGAGAAGAAGAAATTTGCCTCTACTTTAAGCCCAGCAGAAAAATTGAGATTGTATTCCACAACTGAAATGAGTGCTGCAAAAAAATTGAGATTGTATTCAACACCAGAAATGACTGAAGAAGAGAAAAAGAAATTTGCCTCTACTTTAAGCCCAGCAGAAAAATTGAGATTGTATTCAATAACTGAAAAGGAGTGCTGCTGAAAAATTGAGATTGTATTCAACACCAGAAATGACTGAAGAAGAGAAAAAGGAATTTGCCTCTACTTTGAGTCTAGCAGAAAAATTGAGATTATATTCCACTATTGAAATGAGCGAAGCAGAAAGGAAAATGTTGGCCTCTAGTTTGAGCCCTACTGGAAACTTAAGATTATATTCCACTCCTGAAATGAGCGAGGCAGAAAAATTAAGATTGTATTCTACAACTGAAATGACCGAATCAGAAAAGAAACGTATGGCCTCTACTTTGAGCCCAGCAGAAAAATTGAGACTCTATTCTACTTCGGAAATGAGTGAAGACGAAAAAAATAAACTGTTACTATATTCTACTACTGAAGATTTAAATGCTTGGGTATTTCCAGAAGAATGGATAAGTACCAGTCAACCAACTGCACAATTCACATCTTCATTAAGCTCAACAGGGAAATTAAGACAGTATTCAACATCAAAAACGAGCGCAGCAGAAGAGAACCTTATCGCTGCTACTTTGAGCCCAGCAGAGAAATTGAGATTGTATTCAACAACTGAAAGGAGTGCTGCTGAAAAATTGAGATTGTATTCAACACCAGAAATGAGTGCCGCAGAGAAATTGAGATTATATTCTACACCGGAGATGAGCGATGAAGAGAAAAAGAAACTCACCTTTACTTTAAGCCCAGCAGAAAAATTGAGATTGTATTCAACAACTGAAAGGAGTGCTGCTGAAACATTGAGATTGTATTCAACACCAGAAATGACTGAAGAAGAGAAAAAGAAATTCGCTTCTACTTTGAGTCCAGCAGAAAAATTGAGACTGTATTCTACTCCTAAATTGAGTGAAGACGAAAAAAATAAACTGTTACTATATTCTACTACTGAAGATTTAAATGCTCGGGTATTTCCAGAAGAATTGATAAGTACCAGTCAACCAACTGCACAATTCACATCTTCATTTAGCTCAGCAGGGAAATTAAGATTATATTCTACACCTGAAACGAGTGATGCCGAAACGAAACTTATGGCCTCTACTTTGAGCCCAACAGAAAAATTGAGATTGTATTCTACAACCGAAATGAGCGAAGCAGAGAGATTAAGACTATATTCAACACCAGAGATGAGCGAAGAAGAGAAAAACAAATTTGCCTCTACTTTAAGTCCAGCAGAAAAATTAAGATTATATTCAACAACTGAAATGAGTGCTCCAGGGAAATTAAGATTATATTCGACACCAGAAATGAGCCAGGCTGAAAAGAAACTTGTGGCCTCTACTTTGAGTCCAGCAGAAAAATTGAGACTGTATTCTACTCCTGAATTGAGTGAAGACGAAAAAAATAAACTGTTACTATATTCTACTACTGAAAATTTTGATGCTTGGGTATTTCCAGAAAAATGGATGAGTACAAATCAACCAACTACAGAAAAAGAACGTCTAAAACAAACAAATGTCCAAATGGACAGTAGCATATCCAGTAAAGTGCATTTAACAACAATTACATCTAATAGCCCAGCAGAAAAATTAAGATTATATTCAACACCAGAAATATCTGAAACAGAGAAGAAGCTCTTGGCTTCTACTTTGAGCCCAGCTGAAAATATAAAATTATATTCTACTCCTGAAATAAGTAAAGAAGAGAAAAAGAAATTAGTTTCAACGTTGAGCCCAGTTGAAAAACTGAGATTATATTCTACACCAGAAATGCCTGAAGAAGAGAAAAAGAAATTAACCTCTTCTTTGAGCCCAGCTGAAAAATTAAGACTATATTCCACTCCTGAATTGATGGACGAAGAGAAAAAGAATTTAGTTTCAACGTTGAGTCCAGTTGAACTATTGAGATTGTATTCTACACCAGAAATCACTGAAGCAAAAAATAAACTCTTGTCATCTACTTTGAGCTCAGCAGAAAAACTGAGATTGTATTCCACATCTGAATTGAGTGCTGCTGAAAAATTGAGATTATATTCTACAGCACAGATAGGCGATGAAATGAAACAGGAATTTGCTTCTACTTTGAGCCCTTTTGAAAAATTGAGATTGTATTCAACAACTGAAATGAGTGCTGCTGAAAAATTGAGACTCTATTCTACACCGGAAATGAGTGAAGACGAAAAAAATAAACTCTTACTATATTCTACTACTGAATTGAGTGAAGATGAAAAAAATAAACTGTTACTATATTCTACTACTGAAAATTTTAATGCTTGGGTATTTCCAGAAAAATGGATGAGTACAAATCAACCAACTGCAGAAAAAGAACGTTTAAAACGAAAAACTGTCCAAATGGACAGTAGCACATCTAGTAAACTGCATTTACCAACAATTACATCCATTAGTCCTGCTGAAAAAGTAAGATTTTCTTCTACATTGGAAATGTCTAAAGCAGAGAAGAAGCTCTTGGCTTCTACAATGAGTCCATCAGAGAAATTGAGACTGTATTCAACACCAGAATTAAGTGACGAAGATAAGAAGTTCGAATCTACTATGAGCTCTGCTGATAAATTAAGATTATATTCCACAACTGCAATGAACCCAGCAGAGAAATTGAGATTATATTCTACACCAGAAATGACTGAAGAGAAGAACAAATTTGTCTCTACAATGAGCCCATCAGAAAAAATGAGACTGTATTCAACACCAGAATTGAGTGACGAAAATAAGAAGAAATTCCCATTTACTATGAGCCCTGCTGAAAAATTAAGATTGTATTCAACATCTGAAATGAGTGAAGAAGAAAAGGACAAACTTTTTCAATATTCCACTACAGAAAATTTTAGTGCTTGGGTATTTCCAGAAAAATGGATGAGCACAAATCAACCAACTACGCAGAAAGGGGTTATAGAACAAACATCAACTGTTCAAAGTGACAGTAGCAAATCTAGTAGGCTGCATTCGAGATCCACTACTGTGGCATCAATTCTTAGCCGTCCTGAAAAATTGAGATTGTATTCCACACTAGAGAAGAATGACCTTCCTGTCTCTACTTTGAGTCCTTCTGAGAAACTAAAACTTTATTCTACATTAAAAGCTAGCGAAGAAAAGAAAAATAAGACATTGGCATCAACTATTTCTGACACAAGTAAAGAGGAAGAGTTTACAACAGAAATAACAACGACAAGAAAACGCAGAAGAAAAACTAGGCCTACTGTTGTACCAAAGGGAAAACAAGTCATTGAGTATGTTTCTAATGTCCCTGAAAATATTTTGGGCATGAATCAATTGCAAGGAACGTCTAGTGTGACAAGAGATTTATATTCGTCTATTAGTACGCCAAGACCAAATTTGTCTACAATACATCCATCCAATCAAAATAGAACATCTACTAATAGTGCTGAGACCACTACTCTAATGTCGCCGACCGATGTGACAGTTTTTGGGAAATTTATGCAAGCCTTCACAGATTTTATGGCCAAGTACAATAAATTTGTTGATGCATTTACTGTTTTTGTACATAACAAATCTACTCCTATAAATGACTCTATGTTTTATAATATTTCATTACCACAAGCTCTACTTGAAACAACAAAAAAGCTAAACGACTCTGTCACTTCTATTCGAAATAAGTCCATAACCACAACTAGACCAACTAATTCTAAGTACTCAACTTCAGCTAGAGAAAGTACCAACAGCCTGGTTACAAGTTCACAAGCTAATCAATCGAAATTTGAAACAACAGCCAGAGATAGTAATATCAAAGAGATAACAACTGCTAAGCCAACTTCTGAAAAGCCATCTAGTCCTCTATCATTTTCGAGTCTACATTTTACCTCTGAGAAGCAGCCCTTATTCTCAACTGAATCTCCAGACGAAAAGCTAAAACTTTATTCAACATCAGAGAAAATTAAATCACTTTCTTCAACTTTGTCACCAGAAGAAAAATTAAAAGTATATTCCACAATTTCGCCTGAACTCGAGGAATTTAAGTCAAAGTTATCAAATGCGACAAATTCACTTTCAGAAATAATGTCCAAGAAGCCGTTGTCAGAAGAAGACCTCAAAATGTTAGCAGATAAATTGCAAGATGCAAGAGAAGTAGTCAAGGAGGTGATGGACCAGAAGAATTTTTCAATTGGCTCAACTACACAATCGACTAATACAAATAAGTATTCATTAGCCAGTAAAGCAGTTACATTCTCATCAACTTTAAGTATCCTTACAAATAAAGCCTCGCCTCCAACTATAATTACTAGTGAAAATCCATTGTCAGTGTCAAAGTCATTTGGTGCTGCTTCTAAAGATTCAATGTCAGCATTGAGTAGTACAACTTCAAAAGATCATTTAGAAACATCTTTGCCTGATACAACTGAAGTAACTCTACTAAAGAGCACTGATCATCAATCAACACAGCAGCCAAGTAGTACTAAAGCTTTCCAATTACACAGTACATCACATACAAGAGAAAGTTCATCTACTAAACAACCAAATGAACTTGAAAGCAAGAAGCCATTTTCTCTATCTGAAGAACCAAGCTTTGCAGAAAAACTACGTGAAGCATCAGCAGCTCTATCTGAATTAATGAAAAGTAAAAAACCATCTAAAAATGATCTAGCATCAACAGCAGAGAAACTACGTAAAGCCACAGAATTCCTTGCACAAATGATGAAAGAAAATCAATTGTCGACAAAAGCTTTTCCAACAACTAGCGAGTTGAGTGTAACAACAGAAATGTCTACAATAAACAAATTGAGTGAAACAACTACAATTTCTTCAAGACCAACTAATAGCAAATTTCCATCAGCATCTACATTAAATAATTTGGAAGACAAAATTGAGTCAAGTAGCAAAGGTCCATTGACAAACTCTGAAATTGAGGCTCACCATAATAAGTTAAAGGAAGCTAAAAATATACTTTCTGAAGTAATGTCCAATAAAGAAAAACCATTGCCAGAACATAAATTGGAATCTTTGCTAAATAAATTACAAGATGCTAAAGAGTCAGTGGATCAATTGAAAGAAAATCATCACATCCTCCATCCTTCTTCTACTACAGAATCAATAGGAAGTACAGATACTTTAGTATCTTCATCTAAAATATTAAGTGCAACTGAACACACAAAATTAAGTGAAACTAAATTTCCTTCAACTCAAACTGAATTGTACAATACACAACAAACTTTGTATTCTACAACAGAATTACTACTAACTAAAGATTCCTCATCACAAAGTTCCCATTCATTGTATAGCAAATCAACAGAAAGCACACTTATCAACACACAAAATAAATTAGCATCTTTATCAGAAATATTAAGTACAACAGAGTCAAGTTTCACAGAAGAGTCAACTGAAAGCAAAACACATTCACCAGAAATCGCTGATTTGCGAGAAAAATTACTTGATGCAACAAACTCTCTTTCAGAACTGAGTCAAGGCAAAAGACCAATGACTGAAGATGAACTTTCATCACTTGCAGATAAGCTAAGAGAAGCTTCTGAAGCCCTGGCTAAACTTAGACAACATCGGTTTTCCACAACAACTAGTGAACAACCATCTACAAAATTTGATAACAGTAAACCTTATGAAAGCACAACAATAAACAGTGAAGAAATATCTCAAAGCACTACAGAAAGTACTCAAATTCCAACTTCATTTGATCATTCAGAGTACATTTTAGATAGGTCAACTACACCTCTAATTTTATCTAGCAATATAAATACAACAAGTGTAACAGCATCACCAAAATTCTCATCCAAACAATTCTCTCCAACTAAAAATGTTTTCGAAATATCTACTGAACCTTTTAGAAAAATCTCTCAGCCAAGCTCTGCTAAATTAATTTCTTATTCGCCAAACTTTACAAGCAATTTAAAGAGTACAACAATATCATCAAAACTCTCATCACAATTAATAACAAATCAGCTAATATTTTCATCTTTACATCCTTCAGAGATGTCAACTTCAAAAATGGGTACTAAGCATTTAATCTCTGTGACAGACTCGTCTATAAAGAATCTACCAAGAACTTCATCAATATTAAGCACATCTACGTCCTCTCCTACTAAATCAATGATTCCTTCAGCAATTCCAACAACAGAAAAACTACCAATGACAGAAACTATTGCACCAATACCACAAATCATATTATCAGAAAAGTCAGCTAAAACAACCGCCTGCCCTGGCTCAGATTGGGTAGAAGTTCAAATAATCAATAAAGGAGACTACTCAACAATTGCTGCAAGAGTCCTAGATGAAATCGGCATAGTAGAAAACTTGACACATATAGTTTTCTTAGCAAACGGAAACATTTCTTCAGTCGATCTATTAGCAACAACAACTCTTTATGAAACAGATCCAGTAGGCTATTTCAATATGTCCGTTACCAAAGAAGAAACTACAAGAACCGAAATGCATTCTGGTGATACTTTAGATATTAGTGTTTACTCTCAGAAAAATCAGACTTCTTATATCTCTACCGATTTGAGAGCATTTAATCAATTTGATAGAGTTAAAAGTAAAAATATAACTTTGAAAATTAAGGAGAGTTTGACATTTACTTTCTATCCTGTTGAAGAGAATAATGAGAAATGTGTCAACTTTGAAATCAACGTTGTTCAGAAAGGTCTTCCTAAATTAACTACAACTACTTTTTCTCCTACAACCAAAATAATTACTACTGCTATACCATTAATGACAAAAAAAGCTCTACAGCAAACAAAATTTTATTCAACAATGCAAATGACTACTGTTCCTTCTTCAACTACATCTCAAGAAATTTCAACAATTGCTGCATCCGCCAAAATGTCCAATTATTCAACAATGCCAATGTCTACTATTCCTCCTTCAACTAGATCTCAACAAATTACAACAATTTCTACATCCACCAAAATGCCTAATATGACAGCAGATTGCAACAATACAACTTCTCCCGATGGAACTTTGAATATAACTCGTGTCTGTGATATTCTAGCTAATAATCAAAGTATAGCAAACATGAGTCAATATCAAGAGCATTGGAATGCTAGTGAAGGTAAAAATAATATATCATCCTGTGAAGCATTTGCAACACTAGTAAATCGCTCAGTAAGTGGTCAATGGGGAGTTATATTTCCATTCAAAGTTTTTTATTTAGAAACTGATGTTCCAATGTGGATAGAAATCCGCCCAACAACAATTTCAGATGTATTTTCAGAAACTAAAGTAGAATTACTCGCAATACCAAAAAATAGTAAAGGTTCAATGATAAATAAAAGAACATTAATGGCAGAAACACTTGGAGAAGAGGAACGAATGTTTTTTACAATTGCAACAGAGAGATTGAAATCAGGAAAAACTCAACATATCATTCAAATGAAGAGAGCTCCATATCTAAAAATTAAAGAAAAACTTAAAGTACATTCTGGCTCTATGCTAAGAGTTAAAATTAATACTGAAGTGACAGAGAGTCAAATTAAAACTTATTCTCAACTTGTTGTATATCCTTCTACAAATCAAAATAGTAGTTTGGAAACTTTAGAAGCCGTTGAAGGTCAAACGCTATTTTATGAAGTTGGCTCACATATGGTTGGTAATGCAGAATATGAAGATCGTGTTGGGTGGAGTGTTTGTCCTACGAGAATTCCTCATCCATTTTTAGATGATGTTCCACCAACAGAAACTGAGCCAATGACAACTACTACTACTACAACGGCTAAGCCTAAAAGAAAATATTTTTTGAAACCATTCAAAGCTGCGGATCCTCGTAAAGCTCCTAATTGCTCTTGTGATGATCATCCTGATATTGGTCATAAGATACATAAGAGAGATGTAGCTGAAGAGTATCATTTAGAATATGTAGAATAGAATTATGTAAATACGTTTAGTTATGTATTTGTGAGGTACTATTATATTTTAGTTATTCTGTGTGCATATTATTATAATATTTATTCATTCTATTTTTGTGTATATATTTTAATAAATTAATTAAATTGACATTTTTATTGATTCAAGAGCCTACGACATAGAACTCATTTGGTTTTATTTACTTTTTTAATCAATGCAATCACCAATTAAATTCTTTCAGGATCTCTTCAAAGCTTCTGATTAAAATTAATACTGTAATAGAACTTTCAAACCTTTCATTTCAGAATAGTTTTTGCTCTCTTTAGAGTATAATGGCAAAGGTCAATACTAATAAGAAATGCATTTTATATCAGATCTGTGTCAATTCTTGGATACACTATGTATATAAAATATAATCTTAGATTATAATGCTACTGTCTTTCTAAAATTCTAATCAATTCAAGCCTTTCCCAACATTATATTTACTTTTCTATCAACTTGTCTGTACTGCTATTAAATGATTAAACTTTGTAATTAATTATCTACTAGAGAAAACACATGTTTACCAAGTGAATAAATTTCAATTTTAATTAATTCACGTACATATAATATACAATAGCTCAGTTATTACGTTAACAGTTCTTGCATTAATAATATCGCTACTTCAATTTCTCTGTACTATTTTTTAAAAATTTAATATTGACAATGTACCCATACGTGATAGATTTATGATAATCAACATTAATAGCCGGAGCAAATGTATCACATTCTCTAAAGACAAAATTAACAAAAGCTCTGCGGTAAAAAAAGATTGCTCTCAACAGGGCTATATAGAAAAAGATATAACAAAAAAGATGAGTAGCACTTGCGGCTAGTAAAAAAAGAGAATTAATTCCGATATCACAAATAGCGTTGATTGACATGCATATAAAAGAAATATGCTGTCTTCAGTTCCTCATTCAGACGTCAATTGGCTTCTGATATTCAACTTGACTAAATGGTTTTTCGGTGTATATATAGGTCATCCTTAAATGTACTTGACTCGTGCATTGACCATTTTCAGAGTCATTGTCAATCAGTAAGTGTTGAAGACAAGACCTTTTATGTGACTAGTTAGTAACAAGTATCATGTAGTTTCATTATTATCATGAACGGCTTAAATAAGTTTGGAACTCTGATTCTTTTGCTGTTTGGAAGTTTGCAAATGGTTTGGGAATTAATTTATTACTCTCTAAAATTTTTAATTAAAGTCTAATAATATATTTTTTTAGGTTACATCCCAAATATTTATTAGGTCTTGCAATGATCCTATTATATTAAATCATATTACAACTCAGCACACATATTGTGATCATACTTGTGGATCAATTATTACTCCAACCTTTAAGCAATGTGAAGCTGATGGGAAATGTATTTGTCCATGCTCCAATGATCCAACTGTAAGTAGTTTAAAGTTTAACAATTAATTATTAAATTTAAAAAATGTATATTTCTTGTAGGTACCTACACCAACATTTTCTGATGTAAGGATATACAACCTTTGACGTAGTAACTTAATTTCTTTAGTATGTAATATAAGTTTATCTTCATCTGTTACAGATTTGCCCTAAAACTGCGGATCCAGCAGATACAGATCTTACAGCAGCACCTCGTTGTATGTCAGAATGTGGCCAATTATGTCCAGGAGGTCAAGGTCAAATTTGTGGAGAATCCTTAACTATAATGCAAGGAGGACAACCTGCTTATGCCAAAATATGTACCTGTATTTGTCCATCAGGCTCTTGTCCAGTTGTAAGTAATGCTACTGCTGTAGTTGCACAACAAGATACAACATTTAAACCACCTATATTTCCATTGCTACTCAAATGGAAAAAGTATAAAAAGAATTTAATCAAACTTAAAAAGAAATGGAAATGGATTAAACTCAAATTGCTCCTATATCTCAAATGGTTTCTTCTCTTGTGTATTTTGGGATGGAAACTTTTAGGATTTTATGGATTGTTATTGTTAGGCTATGGAATATTTGAAGATAGTTTTATAAATTTACTAGACTCGGCTCAAAGACAAATTTTTAATGGTGCTTCAGATTTTGAGCTTTTAAGTTTATTTTAATGTTATTATTGAAAAAGATATATTTATTAAAATTGCATTGAATACATATGTATATGGCTATATTTCTTGACTAAAATATATATATTTTGTACTATTACTATTACAAGTTTAATTTTTTATTTATAATAGAATCATATAAATTTTGATCTAGCTCTACATATTGACCTTTAGATAAAAAGTAAATTTTGTCTTTTATTTTTGTGATGTCAAATCCTTCTTTTTGATAGTCGAGTTTTTTCAGTTTGTAAGTGCCTGCAATTAAGAGAATTGTTTAACTTCTAAACTTCAAAGAACAAATTCATATATTTTACCTGTCATGTCAATTTGAGTCAAAGTTCTAACAAATAATGGACGAGCATAAGGTGGAAGTGATTTAGCTACTCCTTCAGCAAGAACGTTTAAATCCAAAGTTCCTAGTGGGTCATTGATTGCTGCCATACCAGCTCGTCCTATGAGAGATTATCAAAATTATAGGAATATAGAATACAATTAAAATTAATATACCTTCTGATCCAGGAATTTCTACACCATACACGACAGCTTCTCTATTTCCACAAGAAGTACTAATAACACTTTCTACTTCTGCAGTTGAGCAATTTTCTCCTTTCCATCTAAAAGTGTCACCTTTTCTATCACGGAAATAGAGATAGCCCAAATCATCAAAAACTAAAATGTCTCCTGATCTGAACCACTGGTCACCTTTCCTAAATGCATTACTAAGAATTTTACTGGCTGTAGCTTTCTTATCAGCATAGCCTAAAGTGTTAAATAAAAGTGAAAATAAGTATATTAATAGTTTCAGCACCACACAAGTGAAAACTGTACCTTCAAAATCACTGATTGGACTATTCTTTCTAATTCTTCCAAGAAATTCTCCAGGCTCATTAGCTTTACAAGGAATACAGAATCCAGTTTTAGGATCTCTGATTGGCTCACCAGTTTCATCATCTACGCGTATCAAACACATTGGAGCCACTCGATGCACAAGTAGAGGAATAAAGCCAATACTTCCAACACGATTGTCAATATTTACTGTGTATATGAAATTGATATTATTAAAAGTTCTTTAAAGCGATAAAAGATTAAAAAACTTACCAACATTACTATTTCCTTCTGTTGAGCCGTACAATTCACTAATATGGGGAATATTGAACCTTGTAACAAATTCTGTCCAAATCTCAGCTCGTAATCCATTTCCAAACATAATTCTGTGATACATTAAAGAAAACGAATTAAGATTTTGTGAGATTAAATTGATTTTATTTCTTGCTATACCTAACGTTATGTTGTTTATCTTGAGGTGACGGAGGTTGACATAATAAATAACGACATATTTCTCCAATATACTGAGCAGCAGTTACATTATATTTGATACAATCTTTCCAAAAGTTTGATGCTGAGAATTTCTTTTTAACAACCATGCAAACACCAAAATTAAAAACTTGTCCACCACCTAACATTGTGCCAGCACCATGATATAAAGGTAGTGAAGTATACAAAATATCATCTGAAGCTAAGCCATGCATGTAGAAATTGCCTGAAGAAGCCATCATGAATCTTGAGTGTTTTATCACTGCAGCTTTTGGAAGTCCCGTGGTGCCACTAGTAAAAATCTACAGGAGTAATTGAATTTGTTAATTAACTTGTAATACTTAAAATAATGACTGTGTAAACTAACCCAAAATAAGGGATCTAAGAAATTTGTCATTGGAGCATTTGAAGGTGGAGCATCAGAAACATTTTTTAAAATATTGGCGAAATCTTTAGAATCTAAATTAGCCTTTGTCTCTTTTCCACAATCACTTTTGTAATAGTAAAGCTTTGTATCTTGTAAGCCTCCAAGGGATTTAATTTCTTCTAGTGCTAAACAATCATAACATGACATATACATAGTAGTATTAACATGATTCTATACCAGGCATATAAATTCTGATAAAAAATAATACCTGGCCCAAGCTCCTCATTGTAAATGATTGTTTTACAATTGCCCATTTCTACACAATGCTTTAGTGGTTGTTGTCTCAAGTTATAATTAATGAGGGAAGCTATTACTCCAATCTATACTTCAGAAAATCAATGTATTATAATAATTGACACCTGTGATAACAAAACTTTTATAGATAAAAGCTCATTTTATATTACCTTACTAAATCCAAGCCACAGACACATATACTCTGGTCTATTCTCCATAAAAATGGCTACAATATCACCTTTCTTATATCCTTGACTTAACAAATAATTGGCTACTTTATTACTGTACTTATCAACCTGAGAACATCAAACGAATTAAAAAAATATTTCTATTTTTACTCAATCTTTTCTCTTTATACCTCAGAACGAGTCCATCGCTGCTCTTCATAAAGTATAGCTTGTGCATTTGGCTGCTCATCTGCTAATTTCTCAAAAACTCTTCCCACAGTTAAATTCTTTAAATGAGCCCGTAGTAAAAATAACACTACTTTAGCTCCACGATATAAAAATCTGAAAATATAAAATAGTACATAGATTTTTTCTAATATGTACTAGAAACTAAATGTAAAATCGTTTCCTCACTTTAAATCTCTTGGTAGCGTCCTTATCACAGCCCAAACAAATTTATGATTTACAAAAATCCAAAAGGCAGCTCCAAGAACAGCAGCTTGATAGAGAAGTGATGACCACGTACATTCTGAAGACATATTGTATTTGCTCTTTATTTATTACTGACTAGAATCACTGATTTGATTGGAAAAATGAAAAAAAACCATAACCATAAGCAATGGAAAGTTAAAAGAGAAATGAAACAAGTAAAAGTAAATATTAGCTACTTATAAGTTGCTCACTTGAATTCACTTATCAACATATTTCACAGATACTCTCAACAATGCAATGTATGAACTGAATTATTTCAAAATCATATCCATGTGCGACAAGATAAAAATGTACTGGACAAGTGAGAGTGAGAGAGAGTATTTATACAATATTTACTTTATACTCTCAAAATGATAACATGATTCCAATGTCCACATTATGTATATAACCTAATGTGGTGTGATTTTGTCCAATCTTTATATATAACCAATTCCATGCAAAGCTATGCCCTAAATATATAATTAATTTGTATACTATAAGCAACTACGACGACGACAGTTTTGCGATACCCTTTGACTTACTATTGGCTTTTCCATGACAGAAACGCAAAAGACTCATCTTCTTCATTGACATTTTTTTATCCTCCTCTGTGGTTACTAAAACTAACCGCAACCAGTGAATGAAATTCAAGTGGCTCGTAGTCCAATGTTCAGGCATGATGTAATACGTTTCTAGTGCGTGTATCACTTGTATACAAAATAAACAGTTTTAAAGTCCAATTACATAGAGAGTTCATTTTTGTCATCAAATGTTATGATCAGAGTCAAAATGTAAAGGTATAATCAAATAAAATCACCTTACCTGATGAGTGTTATTTTGATTGTCAAAAGCACTGACTATGAATAGGAGATACTTTGAGATACTATATATGAATGTTTCATGATTCTATATTTATGCACACTTTTTCCGTAATACACGGACGGAAAGAAATATTTAGAAATGCATATTACATAAAAAGTGCCAGTGTTTGTATTTTTATTGCATTGCGGTTGATGTGATTAAATTGCGCAACTATACTATACATTGTATTTAGTATGTTTATCTAATAAAAATCTGAATTCAAGTTTCAGATGTGTGAGAAATGAGAACATTACTGAGAAAACTCAAGGCCATATTTGTAAATATCTTTTATTACAATGTTTACAATTACAAACACTTAGTAAAGTCGTTACAAATTGTTGATATTTCTCAATCCATTATTAGCTCTTCCAAGTGAGGAAAACCGAAAAGAGCGAATCCAAAACTTCTTTGGTACTAACAACAGTGCATCTAATATCAAATACTGATACTGACCACCGATAAGAGTTGGTGCAAATATTTGCAAAATGTCTTGTCGATCAATTCTTGGGCAGCAATTCTCCATCAACCTACATCATATATCGTTTGTATATTACTCAATTCAATAATCTATATACAAAAAAATCTCAACGTACCAATGGAAATGCAAAATCATAAATGCTAAACTATGTCTGCAAGGTTTTGGCATATCCATTATAGCATAGAAACACTCCATAGGTTCAGAAACTAACTGAGCTAATGTTTGAATATGCCAACTTGGAATTACAGGATTATCTATTAAATATTTTTCCACACAAGCTGTAACATCATGAATACTTCCAGAAGAAGAAGAGATCAGATTAGTCATTTTGCTTTGAAGTAAACGACGATAAAAATGTCGAGAGTTTTGCAAATTGGACATTGGCAAAGAGTAAAGTCCTCTTTCGGCTCTTTTTTCTATGGCGTTTATGCATTGTTGTAAAATGTAAGGGACAAGAAGTTTTTCATGTTTGAAAATCCGAGATTTCTGTAAAAAAATCAATTCAGGTTACATGTCTATATACGTATGTAGTAAATCACAATTTTAATTAATTGATTACCTCTGAAGGTGCGCATGGAAGTAATTGTAATTTGTCACAACATTTTGGATGAGAATAAACTGGGCAATTAATACAAATTATTTTCGGTGTAGTAAATTTAATTCTGTCATTACAAATGTAACACGTTTTCGGCTTAATGTTTGTCTTGAGTGATAAAACGTGAGGAGGAGATAAAGAGACAAGTGTTAAAGTTGGAGAGAGACTCATCTTGTTATTTCTTATGCAACTTTCTTCTTCAATAAAGATGATATTTCATTTTTCATTTCTTTTTATAACTTTCACCAACTGAGAGAAACTACGTCTGAATTTTAACAAGAATATTCACTACTAACTTACTGACGACTTTATCTTTTGCTTAGTGTTTGATCAAAGCGAGTGACTTGTATACTTCCTGTATTTACATTTATAGACATGTGAGCAAACGATTTTCTATATTATGGTCTTTTTATAGCAATATGATATTTAGAATAGAATAAGTGCAGATTTACATATATCATAGATATAGATGAAAGTAATAGTAATATGTCTTTTTGCTATTGACAGTTCAAAGAAAGAAGGTGAATGACCTCTTCAGCGGCGTACTTTCTGATAAGCATATCTTTTATTCAGAGAAAGAACTATATTACAGATCCATTACAAATGCATGAAAGTTGTACCTACAAATTAGGTATTGCAAAAAACTAAAAGATAATGGTAAATAAGATATTTGAAGAAAGAAGTTGATAACTTTAACAGATTATTTTTCAATGACAGCTCCAGTCCTCTTCTCACGTAGCAATTCATTCATATAGGACTTGACTACGAAAAAAGTATAAATTCTGTAAAGAATGAAAATGTCCAGAATTCCAGATCCAATTGTGTATCTACAGATATTTAGTTAAAAAGTTAGTGCCAATAAATTACATGGAAGAAAAAGATTTGAATTAATTACCTTCCTCTGACAATGCTATAAATACTGGATGCAATGCCAAATAGAAGAATAACAATTCTGATAATCAGCCAGATTTTGCATCTTGTATAATTTCTCTGAAAAAAAATATTAAATTCTCGATTAATAAAAATATAGTATGCATAAGCAAAGAAAGGCTTACGTCACGAGATCCTGCACGTAGAATCAAAAACATGACAATTTCAATAATAAATCCAATCAGTGCAAATACGATCCATAAGATTGTAATAATCTCTACAAAAGTAAAATATTAATTAGAACAGAAAAATCAGAACGCTGTAATTTACTATTTTAAGTAAATACATACTTAAAAGTGCCAATTGATCATCTGTCAAATCTTGATACTCTGAATTAGACTCATTGTCTACAGTAACATCTCCTCTTTGTATAGCACCGATCAAGACAAAAAGTAGACTTCCAGTCACGAGAAGAAAAACACAGCTAACAATTGCAAATAGCTACAAAACACACATCAAATAATGTCACACATTAAATACTTTAATTAGAATACTAAAATTTAAAATACTTACCAAATCAATAATAGCAATAATTGACGTAGCACGCTGTAGTGAATTTCCACAACACGGCCAACAACTTTTTCTACTTTCGGGCATATTGTCTGATTTAATAATTAAATACCCATGTAAATATGTGATATAAAAATTGTAACCAAACCAAATGAAGTGTGAATGACAACTGAACTGTAATGACCCCTGTGTACTTTTATTTATTGACGCCAATATTCTTTGTGTACAACTATGACTGTTTAGTAAGAGCGAAAAGCCATCAGTGGAAAAACATTTTATACCTAGTATCGTTCTGTTACTCATGTTATAAATCATCAAACTTGTCTGTTTATCATTGTGATTATGATGCATTCAATATATTATTCAACACTGTTTTGTGATCGTACTAATACATTGTACACGTTATCGATTATCTCATACTTTCTCATCATTGACACAACGTGACTAATAATAATACTAGTGATATGACAAAAATAAAAAATGAAGATATGACAGACAAGATTTATTATTTTTTTGTACTAAAAATGACCCAATATCATGCAGACTGAATTTATTTCAAATTTTTATGCAAATACAATGCATTACGTAATATGGGATTATCATTACAAATGAGCAAATAGATGACACACTAAAGGTTATATTGATTTGGAGTTGGATTTATAGTATTTACAGTGGTTAGTAATTCGGTCATGAAACGTTTCACAGTAATTATTCCGTACAATCTATAAAGGAGAATGACTAATGGAATTATACCAATGTAAATTGGAGCACCAACGAAATCCAAAAAGCTCATAATAATTCCAGCCAGTAGGAAGAGAAAAAATATAATTTTAAAAATAAACCAGATTTTGCATCTGCTGTGAATTCTCTGTAAAGAAAGTTCAATAGAGAAAATTGTAATAATGTTAAGAGATTATGTAATGAATTCTTACTTGTGACGCTCCAGTACGAAGCAAGTAAAAAAGCCAGATGCAGATGGCCAATGCAATGAGAGCGATAATAAAACCAACAATTACAACGGCTCCTAGAGATAAAAATTAAAATGTTTGTGTAGATTATTAATATAGTCTTATCCTACTTATAGCTCCTTCGTCGATATCATCACAAGCAATAAAACACGACGATTGGTCCCACTGTGCACCAGCTAAAAGTCCAAAGATAATAAATACGCCAAGACAATGTAGAAGATCGAGTACCTATTAAAAAATTAAGTAAATTTTAATGGATACTTATAGATATACTGTAGATATAAAATAAATTCAACATACTAAGTCAATGATGGCTACAACTCCAACTGTTCCTTGTAGCGACATTTTGACAGAGGAATAAGAACAACTCAGCTAACGATTTCAGATTGCATGTGCTCTTGTTGATTAATATTCACAGGTAATTTAAGTATTTTATTTAATAGACATAGGCTATGTCAATTGATATCATTTTACACGAGTGCAAAATAGTCTGTAGAAAGATAAGGTATATTATATGCCTTACATAAGTTATAATTAATGCCGCATTTGATAGTAATCAATAAAAACAATTAACAAAACAATGACGCTATTAATTGGGAAATAATTTGTGACGTGTAATGATGAACTTTGTCATAAATTTATGTCTTGATGTAATGAAAACCATGTACAATATAATTTTGCTCGGGACTACTTGAAATTACAATGGTTATAAAACAGATGCACTTTAACGGGAGCAATTGTGTACTTAAATATTAAGCATCATTTATTTCATTGGTATGTTTACAATTTACTCATCCGACGCATTTGAGCTTCTATAATTAACTCAGGATCAAATTTATCATTTTCTCGCTTAAGTGTTTCATAAAGAATAGCTCGTTCTGGACCACGGATAGTTTCTTTTGAGTCCATTAGACTCTGAAATAAAAAGTTTTTAGTAAGTTAATTTCCTTCTTGATTACAGGTATTGTTTTACCTTGATATTATATTGGGCAAAATCAGCTACTCTTTTCAATGCTTCAGTTTGAAATATTTCATGAGGAATAAGTTCAGTGACTAGACCACAAGTAAAAGCGTGCTCAGCACTCATTTTCTTGTTGAGTACAAACATCTCATAAGATTTTCCATAACCCATTATTTTTGGAAACGTGTAAGAGGAACAGCATTCTGTGATATGTAAATTAATTAAAATATACCTTAGTATTTAATTATAACAATTACTGTCTAATACCAGGCGGAAATCCAAGCTTTGAAAATGGGGTTGAAAATGTTGCCTGTAAATCAATTATTTTGAATATAAAGTTTTTATACATATGAACTATGAATTTATGTCCTTACTTTATCACTAGCATATACAGCATCACAAAGTCCTTTACATAATATAAACAAAAATTAATAGAATTTATTTGAGAAAAAATAATTTCAATTTATACCTAGCATAGTAACTCCAATGCCTACTGCTGGCCCATTAACAAGTGCGATGACAGTTTTTCTACATTCAATTAAACCTTTGACTAGGTGCCTATTACATAAATCAAAAATGTTTTAATTATTTCTTGTAAGCCATTGATAAATATTTTCTTCTTACACAAAAGGGAAATCTCTTTTTTCAAAAACTTGTTCTACAGCTGCAGGATCAAACTCTGTAAAGACATTGAGGTCATTTCCAGCACAGAAATAATCACCCGTTCCAATTATAACAACAATTTTAACATCATCTTCGTCGTTGCTTTTAAGTAACTCAGCACCCATTTGTAGGTACATCTGCAAAAGTTTAATTAGTTTAAGTAATTAAGTTTAATTTCAGGCAATAACAATATTCTGTAAATGTATTTACTGCTGAGGTTACTGGATTCTTCTTTTTTGGTCTATTGAGACGAATTGTTTTGACTCCTAAAGCCTTATCATATGAAATTACAATATGAGGTTCTTCCATTTTGGAATTTCTTCAAAAATTATATTTAGTTAGATTGATTAATGTTAGGAACTACCGAAATTAACTTATTGCACATATACGAGTGTAATGTAGTTCAGCTGTTGAAGGTTATCTCATTATCTTCAGCTGGTTGCTCACCCACTCCAAGTTTTGAGACAAAAAATGCTGGACAACTCTCATGGCGTATATAAGCTAATGCTATGCATATATATGTATACATACATCGTATACTTTAAATGAATGACAATAATGTTAAGTCAAGTGGGTATATTATATTTATATGGTAAGTACAATTAATTAGTTGAAGAACATATCACAAATAACAGTTGCACAGGGTTAATAAATAAGTAAAGTATTCACAAATGGTATATATATACATAAACAACAAAAATTTAGCATACGATTTACAATAAGAATTTAATAAGTACAAAAGAGAGTATTATTGTAGGAGTATATGTAAGTTGGATTGCAGCAGAAGTCAATAATTGAGGATAATATATTTTCCAGTCAGTATTAGGATCTCTGTATGTACTCCCAAAAGTATTTCCAGAATGAACTCCCAAAGTATTATGACTTGAGCTTCCAACTGAATTAGCTTCACTTCCATGTGTAATGTGATCATTATTTCTAATATTTTGTGCTGAGAGACCATTAGTAGTACTACCACCATTCTGAATTAATTGTTCTGGAGCAATTTGATTTCTATCAAGTGTAGATTGCCTGTTGTTATTATAAGTGTATATTTCATCATTACGAACTGGAAGACTAGTATGAAAATTTGTATATAAAACTCCATCATCAGTTCGATAGTAATCTTCATTTGTAAAAACTTCTTGAAGTTTTGATTTCCCTAAACCTTCTGTAAATAGGATTTTCTCATATTCTCCATTTACGCGAATGTAAATTGCTTGATTTCTTGTGTTGGCATCTTTGAAATGTAAATGTTGATATTCTCCAGGAGGAAGTGTGTTTTGACAATCGTAATACCAATTTGATTTATCTATTGTTGCTGTAAATGTTCCTCCACCAATTCCTGGTAATTTGTATCTTGGTCGAGGTGTTGTCTGTTATTTGAGAAAAATATTTTAATTTAAGTCTAAGCAACTAATAATACATGAAATATATGCTAAAAACTTACAGTTGGTGGAATTGGAGTGACATATTTAAAGAAGAAGAATTTAAAGTCATGGATAGAAAGTCTTGGCTTACAGTGTCCCTAAAGATAGTATATAATTTAAGCGTCACATACTGCCAAATTTCTCATTTAATATAATACCTCATTATTCTTTTCATAAGGTGTATATGTAACAGCTCTAATTACAGCTTCATATCCTTCCAGCCTTGCTTCATTACTAGTTAAAAGCGTAGCTGTAAAATGAGTCGAATTCTCTGTTATAGATCCAGCATAAATACATGTTTGAAGATTCACACAATTTTGATTGAATACACCAACACAAATTTTACGATCTTCTCTTCCACAACCATCATAGAATTCTGTAATGTATTCCTGGAAAGTCATTTAAAATATAAATTAGTTAATCTCTTTAAACTAATATAAATTGTTATTCATATACCGGCACTATTTCAACAGATTCAGAAAAAGATGAAATGTATCCAATGAGTAGTACAACAAATGTAATTTTGAACCACATTTTATTTCCCTATAGAGAGACGCAATCGAAGAGATGAGAGAAGATGAAACAACACTAACTACTTTAATCCAAATAATAACTCTTTATTCTTTTTGCTGGCTTTGTACATATGTATATCTAAAGCGCACAAAGCTTTGTATGGAACTGGAACCATTATTATTACATCCACTCATGAATTTACATATTAGTAACATGTATATATACAACGGAAGGTAAAACTCCTAAAATGGACCGAGGTATATATTAAATTCCATTACACGCCCAGAGTTTTGTCTTGGTTAGTTCTTGTGGCTACTTTTACATATCCGAAGTGCTATCTTCATATTATATTATTATGTCACTAAATTACGCATTACGCAACATTTCAAATAATAAATCTTGGATGCTCTATGCAGTAAATTAGTTGGTGTGGGCGTAACCAATCACAATAAGGTATATGTTGAGCTTAATCACGTCCAACAAAAGAGTAAATTTGATATGGAATTACAACATAGGAAGAAAAGAAGGTGTATAGCAAGGTCAAGTTTTACTAAAGGAAAGACAAACTCTTGTTATATTCTGGAGATGATGAGTATACAGAAATTTTTTGCTTGTTGGATGATGAATGTTGAGCAATCTTTGATGTTATGCATAATTATGTATTAGTCTTGAGGTGACAACATACATTTATTTTACTACTTGTGTCGTGTATGTTAGCTGAATATTGATGCGTATATCACGAGTCATAATTAATTTTTATGCATAGCAAAATTGTTAATTATAAATGTCAAGAGTATACAGTAACTATCACACAGTTTCTTACTTTACAATTTACATGTCTCTAACAAGTAATAATACATTGCTCAATATTTCCTGTCATATCTCAGAGGGAGTTGTCTATAACTCTGCATGCTCTCTAAATAATTCAAGTATTTTTTCTGACCCAAGAAAAAACATAGCATAATAATATGAACCGAGTTTATTTAAATCTACCATGAAATGTAAAATATCAAAACATGCAACCAAAAACATATTTTTATTAGTCCAATATTGATTTTAAAGATATACTTGAAACTTTTGTAGCTGAAGGACAAGTAAAAAACTTTGAGGAGTTTTTAAGCTAGGTCTTCTTATACTTTAACACACACATGTCTTAAAAGAGAAAAACTAGGCTAAATGTTTGTAGATTACAGGCTTACATTACGTATGTGCAAAAATGTATTTCATAATTTATGAAGGTTTTATTTACGACGCAAGTTTTTGATAGACTTTCTTTTTTTTGATATTACATATGATATATGTCATTGTATCATTCACTAGTGCTTGAGTAACTGATATAGTTTTTACTTCATAAAATTTCATAAAAAATGAGTCATAATAACAATATCACTTATTACACTCAAGTATTATTTGCTTATAAATTATTGGAAGCTGCTAGAAAAATTGAAATTTATGAATTGGGCTTTGCAAACATATCAAAAATTTTGAAACAACTTTCAAGAACTACGTGTACTCAAAATCAACAAGTTGACACTTGTGCTTATAAAACTTTTTCAGGTGAAAGAGTTCGATCTAGATTCGCTCTTACATCTCAAGTTATTTACCAACAGCGAGCATTGGAGAAAATTACTAAAATTTTGGAACAATTGGAAGTACCCATTGACCCTATTACAACAAACAGCTCAAGCATTGAGTAAGTACACTATATAATTCTTAAATAATTACATATTACAAATTGCTTTTCTACATCTTTTTTTACAGATCGAACAAAAATGTTGGAATTGCAGAAATTTATCGCGTAGACTCAAATAGCCCTTCACCATCTGAGAACAAGCCAGAGTCAAGATTATATATTCAAAGAGCTATACCAAAAATATTAATTGAGCCACCAAAAGAGGAAACAATATTAGAATCAGTGATTGGTATTAAAAGACACTATACAGAAATTAATAATAATAATGAGTCAGAAGGTTTAGCCAAAAGAATTCAATTGATTGCTGCATCATCAGAGATTCGAGAATATTATAAAATTGCACTGGCTCAAAAAAAACTTGCTACAATTATTAATAATCAGAATCATGCTCAAGCTATTAAGGAACGTAATGATTATTTTCACAAGAAAAATGAGACCAATATTCCAGAAGCTGCTACAAGTGAAATTCAACAAATTAAAGTAGTTGAACCGAGTCACAGAGAAGATAGCAAGAGAAGAAATCATAGTGACAAGGAAAGGTCATCACGTCGTAATAATAATAGTAGTAGTAGAACAAATACACAAAAGGTTCGTAATAATAGAGATAGAGATAGAAGACGTGGTGATAATAATAATAATAGAGACAACAGAAGAAGAAAAAATTCAAAAGATGAGGAATGTCGGCAATGCTCTTTAAATAAAAGAAGTGCCTCAAATACTTTTCACATGAGTAGAATTCTAAGTGATGACACTGTAAATAGACAGTGTAGAGAATGTTGTAGACAAAATCGTCAATATGGAAGAGAAGTAGGACGTGGTGACAAAAAGATCTTAAAGAGTCTAATGGAAGTTTAATTTGTAAAGTGATATCTGATAATTAATGCATGTGTCCATTACATAATGAATTTTCAAAATATATAAGCACTGTATGTATTTATGATGCACCATTATTTATTGTCAAAATTCTTGTAAAAATAGCGTGTCATTTCTAATCACAATAAATCATGTTATTGCACCTAATATTCTCATTAACTTAATAAAAATGTTATGAAAAGAAAATTGCAATTTAATTCAGTTGATTTTTATGAAATGAACAAAGTGCATATAAAAAGAAAGCTCAAGTCATGTGTTAAGTTGTAACCACGCCTAGCGGCATGTTATAACCGGAAAAGTTTCAGAGTCAGCTGAAGAAGCAAAACATTACGTGTTACGCAACATCAAATGTCACAAAACAAAACAAGTGAAAGCTGAAAACAGAGATCAGTTTTCAGTTTAATTTTAGACTTTGTAAGCTGTTGATGAGCCAGTGATTTTACGGTGAACATTAAAGATTAAAGAGTGAGTAAACTCAAGAAGGAAACCTTGAAAAATTCATTTTTGTTGTTTTTGTGAAGAAAATCAAGAGAATAATTATTAGTTGTTCTATGATTTCCAAGTTGGAAATTCCAACTAGTTCTATGAGTCAAAGTATTTTTGTCAATTAACTGGTTTGATAATAGAATGATGGTAAGTTCATTTATTCAATTTTTGTAATTGTGTTCTAAGTTTCTCAGTATCCAGAAACAAAACACCGGTCGGTGTCTGGTTTATTTTGACCGATTTGCGGTGACAGTCAATACCATTCACAATTATTTTATTATAACTGGCAAATGGTATATAGGCCGATAATTTGATTTCTTTCTACTGGGTAAAAACTCCAGTTTTCCAGGAAATCACATTAGTCAATTATTCCTACCTTTTTTCTCACCGTATACGGTTACAGTATGTCATTAGTCATTAGACATTACAGAAAAAAGTTTCCAAGTATAATTGCTTGTTGCAGTTGCATGTGATACTAGTGATACGCCCTTTTTACAAGAATTAGTCCGTTTCGTACTTTACTATTCCGGAAACTGACCCAATTTCATAGTTTGTAGCACGACAAGTTCATTAGAGAACTCAGTTCACAAAAATAGCTCAATCAAATAACATTGTTCTACTTTTGTTCTCTTCATTTTACAGATACTTTAAAAGACCGGTAACATTCTCAACAAACATGGTTCGAGTTTTAAGTTGTCACCACTTTCGTGGACAACAAATTGGAAAATGTGAAGAAGCTGTTGGTGTTGATGTTGCTGGTGATCTTGTTATTATTGCTTTAGAGAATCAAGTAAATATCTATACTAATCATGAAGTCATTGAATCTTCACCACCACCAACTCAGCAAGAACAACAACAACAACAAGGAAAGTCTCATACTAGATCAAGATCAGATGTACAAAAAAATATTGCTAGCTCATCATCTGGTTTACCTGGCTTTGGATTAGAAAGTACTACTGGAGATTCCTTTGGGACACCATTTATTTATCAACATCGTAGGACAGCTTCTTCATCAGTTATTGGTTCAAAAGGAAAGAGACAAGATGATAAGCAGCAACCTACTAATATTGGTGCACAATTAAAATTATCTCATAGTTTTCCAACTGTTGATCTCATTAAATCAATTGAGTACAATCAAAAAGGTAATAAATATTAATAGTAGTTATAGACTTTATTCTTTGTAAATTAAATTTTTTTCTATTCTTATAGGTAACTACTTGCTATGCTTAGAAAAAAGAGATGCACCTAATTCAACAACATCATCTACAAACGTACGAGTATATTTTCATTGGGATCATAAACCAATTACAAGTAAAAAGCCAATGAGAGCCAGGATTGCAGGACTTGTATCACCAACTGGTACAGAACTTGAAGAAGATTCACTTATGATGATTGAAATACCAATAAGTTCACCAGCATCAGCAATTACATCTTGTAATCTATCTGGTCATATTGCTTGCTTAACTGCAGAATCAATTATCAATATATTTTTATTTCGGTTAAAAGAAGGAGGTGCAAGAAAAGTTATATATCCTGATTTTGATAGAATTTATGCAATTGAAAGTCCAGGACAAATTCCTCACAAGTTATGTTTTATTTCTGATTATATTGGTTATATTACTTCTGATTCAACAACAATTAATATATTTCGTATGAATAAAGAAGAAAGGTCAGATAGTAGAGCTTCGAGTGCTGGTGGAGGAGGAAGTAGTAAAAAATCTACACCTTCACCAATGACTCATAATGCTCATACTATACCTACTACTCCAACAGTAACTAGTCCTAAAATTGAAAATATTACTAGTCAACCTCCTCTTTCTCTTCAAATGAAACCAGTCTTACCAAAGTCTAATAATGGAGTTTCATATAATAAAGTTGTATTTGATCCAAAAAATGAAATGGTCAAAGTACATTTAAATTTAATTTCCAAAGCAAATAGAAAGAAAAGAATACCTCATGTTGATTATACAGAAGAATTTCAAGAAGAAATAGTCAATAATAGAACTCGTGTTGTTTATACTGCAGTGCTACCCGGTATTAATGTTCAAGATGTTATACGACTTCATTTTGAATCATCATCAAATAAAAAGTTTTGTCAATTGGAATTAGATCCTATAAGAGTAAAAGATTCACTTGGTGGAATATCATGTTTTGTTGGAACAACTAAAGAAATCATTTTATATCATTTACCAGCAGATAGAAAGAATTCATCTGTAGTAGTTCGTGTTATCAATTATCCACTAACAGCTAATTTAATTAGTTTCAAATATGACTCATTATTTCTACATGCTCTTACTGAAACTGGACTTGAAACTTATACATCAAGATGTTTATATCATGCTTTAAAATATACTGAAGGATTCAACAAGTTTGTCAATGTAATAATGTCTTTTATATAATACAATTTACTACATATATAAAAGTTAACGATGGTTTCACTTCTTTATTATTATTAGGATTGTCCATTTCAAGAAGAAAGCCCATGTCTTGTTGGCATTCGTCCATTTCTTGGTGTTCGTTTTATTACTGCTAATGAATATTGCATGTGCCTCCTTGCCTGTCCAAGTACAACAACTACTACTGGTCAAAATACTTCTACTGCTACACCATCAACTAACGAGTAAGCATGAATAATGCAATGATTTTTTTGTCAATTTATTGATATTTATTTGTTATCCAATTTTTTAGAGACAACTTATGGACTATTTACTCTTTAGAGTTACCAGATATGGAAGACATTTTTGAAGATGTTATGAAAACTGCTGAACTACAACAAAAATCAAATTCTGATGCCTATTTAATACTTTTATCTGAACTTCATGTTCTACTAAGACTCTATATGAATTCACATCCTGATATACTACCAGCCGATCTTGCAATTTATCAAACACGTTATTTTGAAACAACAAAATTAATTGGTTTAGAATATTTCAAAGCTGCAGCCAACTTGAAAGTATTACCAGAAGAAAGCAATAATAAGGACAATAATACAGCAGCTGAAGATCTAATTGATAAAGGTGTGACTTATTTACATCTTGCTCAAACTCATTTACAATTTTTATTCTCAGAAAATATTAAATTAACTCAAGATGCCAAATTAATTCATGGAATAGTAAAGTTTATTGAAATCTTTTTGCCAACTGCTACTACTACTACTACAAATGATGATGAAGATGAAAAATCAACAGCAGCTACTAATAGTGGAGGAAATAAATTATCACCTTCTCTTGCTCCTGTTCTTGTTGAATTTTTAGCTACATATTCACCATCAAGTCTTGTTGAAATGGTTATCAAAGTGCCTTTGCTAAGAGAATGTAATAGCATGCGTCTTATTCAGATATTGAAAGATATTGCTGAAAAAGATAATTATAGCAAAAAGACAGTGCTAGCATTGCTATTGACAGTTGTGACAATTTCTGGAAATGATTCTAAAGGAAGAAATCAAGTGAATGAAATATTAAGCAGGGCTAATGGAACTGATTTATTGTCAATTGTTAATTTAAATTTAATTCTTGAACAACAAAAACCATTAACTTCAAATCAACAAAAACAACCAGAATTACAACCAAAACCACCACAAGTTTTATTGTCAGATTTTACTGCTTGCCTTTCAATGGCTAGATCTTTATTACCTGTTCATGTAAGTTAAATATCTTTCAACTTATGATTAATAACCGTCATATATTTTATATGTGTTTTCTCAAAATAAATCTAGGTAATTACTCATGCACTGGAAGCACACGAAGTCAATTTGGTATGTTTATCAAACAGTGAATATAAAATAACTTATAAGTTATAAGTTATAACTTACTATATTAAAATTATAAATAGGGAATTATAATGATGGCATTTGGCCAAGCAGTAAATCTCAATTCAGATGTTCATGTACAACAAAGCTTAACTAAAACTCTTCAACTGATTTTGGAAAACTACTTTACAAATAAAATGAGCTTGATATCACAAAGTCAAAATATTTTGAAGGTATAAATATAAAAGCAACTAAAATCAGATTATATATGAATAATGAATTGTTGTATTTTTTTTAATAAATTAGTTGACAGAAGATGAAGAACGCGGAGTTCAAACGCTTGTCAGATCATATCTCTCAAATATTGAACCTGTCGTAAAATACGTGACTGTTACATCAAGTTTGTCTGCAGCTACTGATGAAACTACTGGAGATAAACCACAACAAATTCTTGTCGACATGAATGAATTTACAAAGTATCAAATATTTGGCAAAATTCCTACTTTTGTTAGTTTCTTGTTATTTAATGGAATAAGTAACAACTCAGGAGGAACGATGACGGAAGCTACAAATCTTGGAGGAAATGCAATGTTGCCTATAATGAGTGAAGAGAAAGAGAGTAAATTGTCTTTTGTCAAAGTTACTGTAAGTTCCTAATTGATTTTGAAGTAGAAGTTGAAAAGAACTAATTGAAATGTTATAATTTTACACAGAGTTTATTGGCAAGCCCTTTGGCTGAAGAAAAAATAAAAGAAATTGTCCTTGGTTTTGTCCAGAAAAGTTTCGAGTCAAAGGAATCATCACCATTCTCTCAGTTTCATTTAGTTCTTCAATTATTAGTAGAATCTGTGGAGAAAGTCGTCAATACTTTAATCTCTAGTCATCCACCTGCATTAGTCATGTATGCTAAGGTAAAAGTTTAAATATTATTACTTTTATATGTCATACACGTGGTTAACTTTCTCCTTTGAAGTTTAAGACTTTTACTTTGTCGGGATTAACTTTCTTCTTTTTGTTTGTTAATATTGTTGCATTTGAGTCTTTATTACACAAGTTTAAGCTCTTATATAATGTCGGTAATGGAAGGGATCATAAAAAGAGTAAAGTTCATTTAGAGAAAGAAAGTTGCTTATAATGAACATCAAGTGAAAAACAATCAAGGTTGTAAAAAGAACTAACGAATGAAGAATAAGTTGAGAGAGACTTTTACAACTTTGGTCTATATAAATATTACTAGAAATCATATAAAACTTTTTGGAATTTTTCCTATATACTCTAGAGTGACATTTTAATTTCATGACATTTAGTGAAACGCAACTGATGTAGTTGTGTCATGTAAAAAAACAAATCTAAAAGACATCGTCAATGAAAGTTCCGCTAGCTTATGTATTTTTATATAAAAATTCACTGAAACCTTTTCTCTCTAATACTTTGTGTTGTTAGTTTCCTCTTCTGAGAGTTTTTTGATTGCTTTTCTCTAGAGATTACATCACATCACCTAAAACCTTATACTATACATCTTACGTTATATGTCGCTGACCTAATAAGTAAAAAGTCTACTAGGAAAATAAATGCTCATAACAAATTTCTAGTTTACCTATATTAAAGATATCAAAGTGTAATAATACTTATAAGGAGTAATTACTAAACTAGATGATCTAGACTAGTAGAATTTATTTACTTGTGAGAGTTTTACATGCTAAGGGCTTACTACATAGAAAAAAGAAGAGGATTAGAGATTCTGCTGGACAGCAATAACTCAACACAAGGTCTTTTATTCTTTTGATGATTTTGATGAGGGATGAAAGATGTATTTTGTTACTCTTACAGGTTAGCTATAGTTGTGTAGTGTATATTGCTCAATTTGTTGTCTCCTCTCGTCTCTTCTTCTTTAGCAGCTTCCAGCAATGTTGTACAAGTAGTGAAAGTGAAATACTTTTTCTACTCTCATGTCCTAGTTTTTTGAAACAAGTTTAATTGGATACACTACAGTCTTCTATAACATATAGCTCATGGGTTATTCTTTACACTAAAACTAGTAGGCTCTACTTTTGTGGCACTTTAGAGGTTCATTTTTTCATTTCAATTTTGCCGTTTTGCTGAGATAAGTCACAATAGAAGAGAAGAGCTCAAAGGTTTTGGGTTTAGAATGTTTTTCTATAATGCAATAATATTGGTTATATGTAGTAGGAAGATTACTCTGAATGTTAAATTGAATCACTATCTCTTACAGAGCAAATGTCATCATAAGCGTTTTCAGTAAATAGGTATAATAGAAATAAGAAATCGAATATAGAGACGAATTAAGGGTTTATCGACTTTACAAAATAGCTGTAATAGAAATCGATAGTAGATTACTTTTTTCGTTGTTGTACTGACTGAGCCTTTTTGTCAATATTTCTCCTCAATCATGATTATTTCACTGAACATTGTGATGGTCGATTTTAATTTGAAATTTTAATCTGTCTATTGAATTGTTGTAGGAAACATTTGGAAGATGTACTTGGAAATGGAAGCTTTTAGTTCAGAAATTGAAAGAGAGGATTAAATCCAGCTCAAATGATGATTCAGAGCTTTTTACTGCTGTCATTGAAAGTAAGAGTTACAATTGTACACTTTTCATTATGTTTTATATTGCTGTCCATCTTGATATAATGTATATCACATATAGATTCTTTTGATCTTACAGCTGTCTATATGCATTTGGCTAATACTTTAACTGTGAATGAATTGGAAGAAGTACTGGAGAAATCTACCGTTGATTGTGGCCGAGTATTTGAAGCTTGTAAGAAAGTTGAACTTGCAAATATCTACTCGAATATGGTGATACAAATCTCAAAGGAGTATTTAAATCAATAAGTTTACTTACATTGAAGTATTTGTGACTTTAGAATTCAGTTTTAATTACGATACTCAAACTAGTCTTTATTTAATTTATGTTTGTTCCACATGAATATATCCTCTGTTAAAATTCTTTAAAGTTTTATTTATTATTATTATTAATGTATGTGTTGTAACACTATGAGTCTTGTCCGCAATAAAAGATTTACAAATCAGAAAACGTTTGATTGATGCAACACAAAAATGTCATATTTTAAAAAATGAGATTGGCTTAGTGGTAAAGCTATCAGTCTTAATGATTAGTATTTGTATTTGATGTTTTAAATTCATTAGTTGTAAGATAACGGTGTCACCAGCAGTGCTATATATTCATCTTGCTTTAATAGATTGACTACTACAAATTGTTTTACATAAATAAATAAGTACCAAAACATTAATGCAATTTAATCCTAGTGCAACATGCTGTTGTTTTTCTTTTGAGAGAGAGAGAGAGTATTGCACGCATTAAGCTTGTCATTATGATATCTTCAATAGATACATTATGCACCATGTAGAGCAAACAAAACAACCACATACTTAGTTACTCTTTACTAGATAAAACCCTTGTTGAGCAACGAACCACGACTACGAGAGAAAGTTGCTTTCTCCTCGATTCATATTCCATTCATTCACTCGTTCGTTCGCATTCGTAGTAGGAGGAAGCTAGGAAGAAAAAAAGTAGTATAGAAAAGAGACAGAGTAGTGTACACTGTACTCCAGTTTCACTCTGACTTTGGCCTTGGGCTTTTTTATATTCGTGAAGAGAGAAGTACTTCATCTTCCACATTTGCTTTTGAGCTGTCAACCAATTACCTTCATATAGTTATATAAAAAGAGAGAGAAAGTAAAAAATATTTTATCCATAATATATACATTAGTCTCACAGACACACTTATATCCTCCCTCATTTTATAGAAGCATATAATAATATCAAAATAGTCTCTCACCCTTACAAGTTTTGTTGGACAGACAAAAAATTCTATTTTTCTCTCTCTCTTCAAGAAGTCAGCCAAGTCAAGTCTCTACAGATTATTCTTTTCAAGTCATCTGGAACGAGGAGAGCTGTGTTAAGAGGAAACCACAAAAGAAACTACATCTGAAGAACATCAGCATCATGAAAACGGCATCATTTTCTCTACGTATCATGAAAAGGGTAAGTTGAATTTTTTTGTATCTGCTCTTTTTATCTGTGTCTCTTCTGTCTATTTTTTATATAACTACTACTCGTACTCGTACTCTGCTTGAAAAAAAAATATTCATAAAAGATTCTCATCTGGGTCATCATTATCATTTATCAATATTTTTTCTACTTATTTTTCTCATTTTTAATTCTTGTGTGTCTGTACTAATGTCTATTCTCATCATCATCGTCTCTTCGTCATACATAATGCATTATTTGCTAGCTTTATTATAATCAGATCATTAATCAGTTACAGGTGATTTAGCACAAAAATTGAGAAAACATACAAAAAACCTTGTTCTGCCTTCTGTGCCAAAAAATGTGCTGTTCTATATATTATAAATCGACATTCAATATTGTATAGTAATCGCTCAAAGTTGTTCTATATGTAATCATTTTTGTGTCAATTTGTGTGTGGCAATTGGTAATAATGTAATATTTGTA
The DNA here is from genome assembly GCA_009869805.1 of Oncopodura yosiiana. Taxonomy (NCBI): domain Eukaryota; kingdom Metazoa; phylum Arthropoda; class Collembola; order Entomobryomorpha; family Oncopoduridae; genus Oncopodura; species Oncopodura yosiiana. The sequence continues at coordinate 43,358 of VCNE01008430.1, forward strand.
AATGAATTTCATATTAAGCTGAAGGCAATCAGAATTTATTCTAATGGAATATTTTTCTGTGTGGTGTGCTCTCTAATGTGTGTCAAATTATGATAAAAATATTGATGCATGATGCTCAAACTTTTGATGTATTAATATTGTATTGCAGAAAATTGCAGTAAGAAGAATCCTAAGAAATTACTTTCCTCTAACTTTACCTTCACAGACAATCTAATAAACTATAATAAACAATGCGCTTTAACTTAATAAATAATATGGGTTACATTAAATTATAGGCAAAATTCTTAGAAACATTTTCTCCTATGTCTACATTGCATGATGCTACATTTCAAATTGAGGGAAACAATATTTACTGACTTGTTCTTAACTTCATCACTTATTACATTCACTCCTAACAAAATTGTAAAGACGCTTGCTTGGTTCATTGAAAAACTACATTGTAGCACGACAACATAAATTCATCAAGTGAGAGACTATATAATAGAAATGTAGGTTAGTAGAATTAGTTTCAATTCAGAAGAGAGAAAGCGTTTTTCACATCCTGTCCTGTACTCTGTTATACTTTCTCCACTTATCTTTATGAATGCTAAGTAGTAAAGGGAGAGTCGTGAAAACTGAAATGCAAAGTGGAATTTAGAGATGAAATTAGAATACATGAGTTTCCTTATTATTTGGACAGTATGCATTGTATACTACAATATATATATGCAATCCTCTATATAGAGATGCAAAATTGTGTACACACACGTATACAATGATAATCACTATATCTCACTTTAAGAGAAAAAGAAAGCACACATAGTTGAAATGCTTACAAGAGAAAGTTGATAGCGTCAACATTGCAGCATTGCATGGTTCACAAACTCAGATTGAATTTACATAGAGAAGAAAATTTTGGCTCTGAGGCTCTCTTTTAAATGTATTTTCTAGTAAAGGAACGAGAGAAACTTGTCTGCGTGTCAAGAAATGCTTTTCAGAGACAAAGTGAAATTCTTCCTTAGAGCACTTAGCAATTTTCACTGAATTTCATTTCATGTAACTAGAGAAGACTCGTATAGAAGAAACATAAAAGATGTACTATTATTATTTTACTTGAAAGCATGCTGTTGTTTGGTAAATATAATTTTCGTATGTGGTGTGCAAACACTTAAGACTCTCTCTCTCTATTACTTTATTGAATAGTAAAATGAAAATTGAAAGGAGGTGATGTAGAAATCTACAGGGGAAACAAGTCAGGTAAATGACAAATGGCAAAAGAAGAAACAACTTCATTGAGTCTTTTTCGTCGTATCATGAGAGTAGATCTATGTCTCTACTTTTCTTATGTCAAGTTCTAAGGTTTCTATACCTTTGTCGCTTATAGATTACAATTGCACTTTCTCTCTCTTTTCTCTCGCATTCCTTTCAAAATGAGCATGTTGCTTCTTCTTCAATATATTACAAAAATCCTCCATTTATGTTTCACTTGGTGGAAGACTGAAGAAAAGAGAGAAGATGGTTCTCTTGTTGAGTATAGAGTCGTTGGTTGATGAAAGAAGGCAAATAGTACTTATATAAGGCAAGGAGAAAAGAAGTAGATATGTCTGTATTGCTCAAAGAATGTTGAGAATGAAGTAGGTATATATATAGAGAGAGATGTGTAGATATAGTGAGAGAAAAAGGAGCATCTGTGAAAAAGACAAGACAGAGATGAAGAGTGATTTCTAAGAAAAATAGATAGATTCACAGTGAGAGAGAGAGGAATGTACATAAAGTGAGATTTTTCCTGAGGAAATGAATGGATATGACACCTTTAGAGTTCTGCTGCTCTGCTATATCATTTTGCGATCTGAAATATTTTAGTAGCATATGTTGTGTGTAACACAAAAATGACATTAATGGTAGAGTACGATCTTGGATGTTCAAGGTTCTTGGTTCGATTCCAGCTAGAGCAAGTAAAAAATGAAACAAATATTTCACGAAATTGAGATTATGTCTGATTCCCAACGTATTAAATGTTGCTTGTTGTAAGCTAATTGAGCCGCTAGTTGTGTAATATATGAAGAAAAAGGTAATAAGATTTAAGATTAATATATGTAGCATTTTGGCCTCGTGGCAAAAATTTTATTTATTATATTAGAAACGTAATAGTTTTCTTTTTGGAATCAGTATTATCATCCAATCAACTAAGGTACACAATTTGTGTGTAGGCGTCCAATTTTCTAGACTCTTATAAAATAACTATGATATCAAATCAAACAAACATTCACTCTATTTTTTTGCCCTTGACTCAACTTTGAGAAGACTGAGAGTTGACACGAATGGCCAGTGGGAGCTTTTTGAACAACTTTTGCTTCATGTCTTTTTTATCTGCTTGTGAAATATGACACTCTTGAAATCACATTTTGAACAACTTTCTCTTTTCTCAACATTTTTCTACTATAGATTCCTTTCTATATAACCATATGCTCATATATCAAATGGAAAAAGTTTTTCAGTCAGTGGCTCTATAAACGACAGACGACGACCACTCTGAAAAAAAAATCTACTAGAAAATTGTGTTTTCGCTCACATATTTTGTTTTGTAGTTTTTGAAAAACTTACTCTACTTTTCTCCCTGCTTGTGATTTTGTTCACGCCAACTTTTTTTAGACTTGCTACTCTATAGTTGTAAAAATGAGAGATGATCATCTGCATAAAATGTTGTACTTTGTGAAAAATGGACTCTGGAGAGAAACACTTTGTTGTTGTATATATAACATTATGTATTATTTTGTATCCAACTCGTGTTTACACAATGTACGTTATTTTTTTCATCCATTTATGTATAAGATAGAATATGAGTGAGCATCTATATGTACCAAAAAAGATGAAATAACAGACAATTGTAACAAATAACAAGTAGCAAGAGAAACCATATATATTTCTCTCTCTTTTGAGACTTTATGATTATGTAATGTTATATTACTCTCTTTTTCTTATAAGCTTTTGTCTCTTTTATAAAATACAATGTACAACTAATTTGGAGCTGTCGACATGATGGTTTCTTTTTACTTTTTCTAAGCTTAGAACATTGTCGTCATTCCTTGTAATCATCACTTGTCATGTAATTGTCAGAAATTTGTCATTCCTCCTCATTATAGAAACTCTCGTCTAATGATTACAAGTTAAATAAAAGAGAGAAAAGCTCAAACGTCATAAATTATATATATAGAATACTAGAATGAACTGGATTATCTAACTAAATTCATTTCTCTAGTTTCCTTCAGGGTATAAAAGTGACACTTAATATTTGCATAGATGAATGTATATTAGAATTTGATATTGTCTCTACAATTTTGTTGACTTTCACTCTAAAAGTGAAGAGAGCTCTACTTTCTTGTAGATCATTTCTCATTCTAAACAAAACTCGTTGACAATACGTTATATTAGTTGCCCAATGTAGTTGTAAACTTATTTAATACACCGAATAAATATTGATTATTAATTGCTCTAGCTGGGGATCGAACTTAAGACCTTGCACTACAACCGAGAGCTCTAGCACTAAGCCAATCTAATTTCCTAACATAAATGTCATTTACGTAAAATATTTGCTTCATAAATGAGATATATAGTAAAAAGACTTGCTTTAGCTCGGGATCGAACCTAGAACCTTGTACTTCCAAGAAGCGTGCCTTACCACTAAGCCAAGTATTCTTCACAAATTCATTTTTGTGCTATACACGACAGACGTTAATAAAATATTATTTCTGATACTTATTTCATTTGGCTTTAGAATGTTTATGCAATATCTATAGTGCACAACAAGGTAAACATTGCTTTGAGTGTAAAGACGATTTCATCTACACAATGTTGTACCCAACTCTCTCAACAGTACTTCACTCATCTCATTCTTATAGAGAATCTACATTGACAGCATTAGCGAATTTGCATTTTAGGTTTAAATCTCTTGTCGAATCTCTTTTGTGTGTCAGATTGCGAATTGTAACATGTTGATTTGATGTACGTATATAACTCTCTTGACAAAATCCTACATTAAATTCAACCTTGAAGCTCTATCGCAATTATATTTCCTCCTGTCATCATCTTGTCTATTTAATCTGCTTGACATTTTCAAAAGGATTTTCAACATTCAATACGTCTCTCTATATCTATTCACCAAAAAGACTTTTGAATTCCTAATTCCTTACAATTTTTCAGCATAGCCTGCTTCACTAATGAATTTCTCTTTGACTATTCATAAAGTTTGTCCTTAGATGCAAAATTGAATGCAATGTTATATACACATGGACGAGTCATAAGTGTCTGGAATGTAGGTTACGCATAAATATAAAGTAGTCATGTTTTTCTTGTATCTAATATAGCGTAATGGTCTAGGAGTGACACAACATATTATACATTTGGGAGAGTAAAAGACATCATTATGTAAATAAGCGTCTCTCTCTTTCTATTCAGTTCTCTTTTTTCTAACAACAATGTGTAGCCCAACAGTGGAGTCTCAACTATTGATTTGTATGTCACATTCTCAATCGTCTTTTCCTGTGCGACAAATGAAACTCTTGCATATTGTCAAAGAGTGCACTTGAGAGAAGGAAGAGTAAGAGGAAAACTACATGCATAGAATATATTATGTGACATAATAATAACTGAGTTAGTTGGTTGACTAAGTCTAATAGTTCGTGTCCTCATTTTTCATGCCTTCAAGTGGCTATATAAGAGTTCATAATTCATACAACTCTGTTCAGCTCTAATATCACATTCTCCAGACAGCAAGACTTTGTCACTTTTACTAAAGAAAAATTACCCAAGTTATCTCACCTCAATGAGTTTCAAGAAAGTAGCGTTAAATTACTCTAGATTAGTTGGTAGGGAAAAGTAGTCATAAAAAAGTGTCAAAGCCTTGAGAGAGTCAAAGTGACGGCTGCGTTTAGCTAAAGAATTCTTAATGTTGAAACGAGAGTAGTAAAACATATAATAGGCTTAATGTAAGTAAAAAATCAATTCGCAAATTTTCCATGAAATGTCTCTGTGGCTTGAGTTGTTGCAGTTGTAAAAAGAAAAAAGAGCTAACCAAAAGACCATTTAATTTTTTATGGTAACACTTTACTGTTGCTCCAAGGAGTTTCCTTCCTCAATTGTCGAGGCTACAAAGAGTGTATAAATTCTCATTGTATTTATGTGAATGGAGACAGAGAGAGAGAGAGAGCTTTCTACATAAAATAGACATCTGCCTTTCTCTCTCTCGAAAGACTTCTTGTAGAGAAAAGTTATGGCTACTATTAGTTTTCAATGAGGTTTAATAATATTCTATTCCCTGTCACCACTGTAGCAAAGAAAAGACAACGATGTCGACTTTCAAGTTCTTCTTTAGTCTACAACAGTAAAAACCTATGCTCTCTATAGCAGTTTCCATATAGAATCATCAGAAAGCTTAGAAAACTCGACCCTTAAGCACTAAACTTTAGTGATAGATGTAAACCAATGGTTTAGTATTGTAGACCAAGTTCGTCTTAGCTATTTACAATACGATAATATGTCAATGAGAGACAAGGATATAATCAAAGTGAAAGCATTGGCTCTCTATACAATTTGCTGATGTACTTATATTCTTGACAGTACTATAGACGGAAGCAACAGAAGAGCAATTATATTATAGAAAAGCTACAATAGTCATTATCACTTGGACACATTCGTTGAAAAGAGTACATCAATTTGATACCTTTTTCTTCGTTCATTACTAATTCACATAGTGCCAACTGGCTAAAGTGTTAGTAAACCATTTATATTTATGTCTAACGCACACCAGTAGCTATAAAGAACTATAACAATTCAGTTAAGAGGAATATTTCGCTTCGCTTTCTCTCCTTCCTTCGTTACTAATTCATTATGTCATTCAATATTTACTCAAGCCCCTTTTCTTCTCTCCATGTGTTTATCTTCCTGAGCCATAATCTATAACTATATAACGACTTGTAGAGTTTGTGACTTTGACAAAAGGTTTTGTATGTGACTAACATGACATGCACTATAGTATTTGTGGTGAGGACATATTTTCACTCGGCACTCTATTATCACTTGAGTATATAGAGGAAAAATGTTGTGGGGAAATTGCTGTTGACATTCAAATCATTTGGTCAGAAGAATCAATTAATTGTCCTCTCTCTCTGTCTGTCTGTTGTAGTTTAATATATACTAGATGGACTCAGGCATAAATGTACATATGTAGAAACGTGCTTCTATCTTCTGCTTACTGGTTAGCTTCACTGGATTTTCAAATGCACGTAATGTAATGTAGATCATTTGCAATCAGCGCATCACAAACTTTTTGTGGTTCTTGTATATTACGTATTGTAAACCATATGTGGTAGCCTGAATTACTATAAATGTACATAGAGGAGTTAGCAGTAGATTTGATTTTATTTTCTACAGAATTTGGGCCACTACGTGTTTCTTTCTGACCTACAGAAAGTAAAAGCTAATGATAATGGCAACTATCTTCAATTCTTTTTGGGTACAGTGTAATCTGTCTATAACGGGGAACTAAAGACAGAATACCTTTATAAGTTGTGTTTACCGGTATTAGGAGCAAGTCGAAATCAGTATCGTTATAAAGAAAACTTTTTTCAATTAAGTGAGACTTCATATTGTCAATTTTTGCTGAAAAATTTGAAAAATTTATTTAAATTAGCTAGAAAGAAATGCGCGTATATAAGCAAAATATCTACTAGGTTCACCATATATACTGTCCGAATAATGTCAACGATAATAACTCTTAGTTAGGAACTTTGAAACTTTTATTTTTATTTCATCTGACTCTCCAGGCGATTTAGCATAAATGTGCAAATTTAGAACTGTCTAAGTCTCTGTGGACCAAACTGAGAAAGAAAAGAAACATGTCAAGT
>VCNE01008435.1:0-11859 GCA_009869805.1 Oncopodura yosiiana
TGGAGCTGTTCCTTATGTTGCAACAAGAACCAAAAACATTGTTGGAGAGCAAGAATAGTATATTTTTACGTGTTTATTTTATTTTCATCCTTTAGCTTTGTTTATTGTTTCAATATCAATAAAGAAAAGACTATAAAAATATTTGCATGATGCATGTCACCTGTCACGTAATCAATTGCATAGAATAATAACCGCGAACTCAAAACTTGACTTCACTCACTACTTCTGTGAACTTTGGTGAGCTTCTAGTTAGTTATGTAACTTTTGTTCTGTGCTGTTAATTAATTGATATACAACTGAGTGTATGCATTTAAAAGGTAAGTTCTAATTACGATTCTCTGATCTATTTACTATACAAAACTTAATAATCTAAAATCTACTACAAATTGAGTTCTTTCTAATTTACTACACAGGCAGTATATGACCATTTCACAGCAATAATTCATGATGACACAATTGTCAATCCTAAGTCGATTGTCTAGCCAAGGGTTGTTAATGTCTAGAAGTTTATGTTCTCCATACTTTAGCTTATCAAGGTTCGAGAGTAATAAAATTGCACCAATTAATGAAACGCCGAAAACTCAACAGCAGAAACCTCTTTCTGGTAAGAGCAAAGAGCTGACATTAAAAAATGTTCAATTCAATTAGACTCCTCTAATAAATCTTTCCTTGTTTTGTAATATACAGGTCATGATCATAGTATTCCAAGACGTGCACCATCAGCTCTAGATAAAAAATTTCTTGTGTGGTCTGGACAGTACAAAAATGCAAATGATATTCCAGATCTCATAGAGTAAGTAATAAAAGGTTACACAGCATAAATAATTAAATTATGACATTTCTTTTAGTAATGTGGCCCTGCATAAAGCTCGAGATTGGGGAAGAATTAGAATTAATCTAGGAATGATGGTTGTAGCAATAGGAGGTAGTATTTTAGCAGTGATTCTTGGAAAGCAAGGTATTTAAATATGAAAATAATAAAACAATTACAATATTACTTACATTTTATTTTATTATGTAGCTGCTGCTCGTCATGAGACTGTCGCAGATCAGAATCTTGAATGGCATCGAAAAATTAATGAAGAAGATAAGAAGCAAAAATTAGCTGCCACAAANCATTTTATTTTATTATGTAGCTGCTGCTCGTCATGAGACTGTCGCAGATCAGAATCTTGAATGGCATCGAAAAATTAATGAAGAAGATAAGAAGCAAAAATTAGCTGCCACAAAATAGAATAGAAATCTCTCCAATGAGTGTCGTAGATATGTCCAGTTCTATGTAAATTAAATTGTCAAATCCGAAATCAAATTGTAGCGTGTCAAAAAAAAACACGTACTTATTTATTGAACACAAAAACAAGTATGTATTGTATATGTACTGACTGAAACTATATATATATTCTTTAAAAGAATTAAAGAATAACCTTAGAAGAAAGTGCTACAGAGTCAATTTATTTGCACATGCACATTCTTAAATAAGGCACTTATTGCAAATCTTTCTTCTTCTTCTTTGGTAGTTTCATATTATTTTACTCATTTGAAGTCAGTAAACAACTATAATATATAGTGTGCATGACTAATGAATTATTGTATCAACTATCAATATGCAAAACAATGACATTCTTCTTCAATTCTACGTTATTCTACTTACTCTCTACTATAAATGATCTAAAAAATCAAACTTCTTCTTTGGAAGGCTTATAATATGTCCGACATCTTTCATAGTAAATCTTTAGTGTTCTTTCTCTGATAACTTCTTCAACATTGACTTGAGTTTGTAGTTCTCTGAGCTATAAATTGATACAAAACATTATATAATTAGATGTAGAATAGTTAGTAGTCATTACTAAATTCGTCTTCTCACCTTTGTCTGCTCTCTACGAAGCTTTTGTAATAATCGACTATCATTAGGATTGGCATTTCTCTCATCTTTCAACTTTTGTACGACTACAGTTGTTGTATTTAAGCATTGTTCCAGACTTTTGTTACGACTTTGATGAGCTTCCACGATCTGTATTATTAGAAACAAGACATTTTATATATTGACTAGAGTTGTCAAAATTATGAAATCTATTTTTCTTTCATACCTGCATAAACAAATCTTTACATGTGGCATGAGCATCAATTTTAGTTGAAAATGATTCAGTAGGAATTGTTGTATTCAGTTTTTGAACAATTTTATCATCTACGAACCTCATTTGTTTTAATACGTCCTAAAATTCATAATAAAAAAACAGTTACATTATGCTAAAGTATTATTTTTTTAATATCTTACCAAAAATTCACTAATGTCATCACAAACAGAACTCATTTTCTGAATGAACGCCAGTTTGATTAGTTTAGAAAATTTTGTGTTTCACACTCCTATCTTTAGCAAATTATCAATAGTGAATTCAAGGATGACAAATGAAAATAAGTTAGTAAAAAATTTAATCTCTTAATTTTGATTTGTTTAAAATATAATAAATTGGAAGAAGAATTTTAATGCAAAAAGAATGTGCTAAATTGAGCACCGGCTTATCATTTGTAAAATGTGGACTTTGACTCTCGTGACAAACATGCACGCGCTTTTAGCTTCCTTGACTTTGTCTTCATCATCTTCCATGAAAAAATTTCATAAACTACTAAAACTAAATTATCTATTATTATTACAATTTTTATTGAATAAATTTCCAATAAACTTTAAACCTTCCAGTGTCTAAATGTCTTAGAGAACTGAAAGCAGCTTTTGACAAATCAATATCTTCCATTTTACAAGCTTCACATTTATCTCTAATTCTTACAGTAATAGTTTTACCATATCTAGCATCAGTTACATTAGCTATTCTATTACACATTGGGTCATTATTAGGATTCGGTGTTTTCCAAAATCCAAATGCTGTTGCAGCAACAAACTCATCATCAGTATGCCAAGTTCCACAAGCTGTCAAACCCAAATCATACCAAGTAGCGTCACCATACACTATTAGTGAGACACAAGATTGAGTCATTAAAAGTTTCAGTTGTATTAAAATATCTTATTGTAATTAAATTACTACTTACTAGATTCATCATCAGGCTTCGGAATTTCTTGTATGGGATAATCATTTGAGCAACAATGATACAAATATCCTCCTGAACACTGTTTACGCCCATGTTCTGTTCTATTATATTGATCACATCCTTTTACAGCTAAACTATCTTCTTGACATCCTGTCCACCTGTTCAATAAATAAATATATTATTTTATTCTATATAAATATCTTATTATTTTACCAACAATCTCCTGCTCCTAATACAACGTTTATAAAAAGTGACAATAATATTGTCACATAATAAAGCATATTCATATTGTATCTTCTATTTTTATTCCTGGAATTTCATGGTATTTATATATAAAAAGGCTTTTAATTAAAATATAATTAATTCCATTGCCAGATGTGCATCATTTTCATCATCATAGGAAATTGCAACTGTTACACAACAAGAGGATTAGATAGAGTAGAATGAGAATTTTAGTAAAAGCGAGTACTATTATAGTAAAGTTACGAAATGAATAATTAAATAGAGTAATGAAATGCGCGTGTCATGTTTCTTTCTCTTCTTTCGCAAGTGACAATATTATCATATTACTTGCACATTAAGTGACAATAAATGCAAATTCTATAATTAGTTTACATGTGACAAACGTCTTTCACTTTTTTGTGCAGGGAGGTAATAAAATTTAGATGTTCTCCTTTGCCTATTTGTCTTTGACATTCTACTCTGTTTGTTGACATGTGCATAAAATAAAATGTCTTGCTACCCTTGGCCTATTAATTTTTGTAAGTAAAGATGATGGTTTCTTCAAGATTTCAGTTGAAGTCTTGTGCTTGTTTGATTAAGAAGAATTTTAAGACAGTTAAACAAATATGAGAAGCCCAATTACATTGATTTTTCTGATTTCAGTGTCATTAGGATTAGAACCAACGAAAATTGTGCCAAATGGAGTTTACAAATTAGAGAATCAAAATGACGGAAGGGTAAATTAAAAATAAAGTGTACTGAACTATCTGCCTATCCAACTGTCAATTTGTTTCTTTCTATAATATAGTTTCTAACAGCAAAATCTAATGGAGAATTTGCAAGAGCTGAATGGAGAGGAACACCAGATCAGAAATTTTTATTTACAAATGAAAATGGTAATTGATATATAATCTGACATTTGAGTGTCATATGAAACATGTATGAAATTTTAAATCTAATTTCTTAAAATCAAGGTGGCTGGACTCTAACTCCATTAAGTAACTCTAGAAGTGCTGGTGAAGTATGGAGAATTGCTTATGTTGGTCATGGCAAATCTCAATTTACGAATTTAGCAACTGGAATGTGTTTGTTTGGTCAAAGGTTAATAGTGGAAGCTTATTTTCTTGGTAATTTTTATTAAAACCTTATATCTCTATTTTTCAGTCGTGAAGGTCCTTGCAACAAAGGTGATCCAAAACAAAGATGGAATGTTCAAGTGACAACATCAAAATAATTACTATTCTCACAGTTTTATACAAAATGTTAAAAAATATATATTATATTAAGATTAGCTATGAGGTGTTAAAGCTTCAATTTCTATTCCTTGTGATTTCTCATTATTGTGTCCTTTGGCAGCTTTTTTAGCTTTCACATAGTTCAAGTCATATTTCATTTCTTCATTATAAAATTTTAGCCATTTCCAACCAACGCATTGTTGTAAAGCACATAACAGATTGAAAATTTGATCACATATTAACGATGCCTGTAATGAAAAATAAATTGTTTTATGTACAGTTTAATTCTTGTTAAAATTAATATAAACTTACTAGTGCAAAAAATCCAACACTTGCACCAACAGCTAATGCAAATTTTACAGAGTCAAACATTCTTCCTTCTCCTTCCACTTCAATTAAAAATTTGATACCAAAATATTGTGTCAAAGTTCTACGATTTTCTTCATGAAACACAGCAGATCTAAAATTAAAACCTGGACTAATTTTTGATGCTGGATTATCCATTCTTTGAAAAGCATATTTTGGTAAACATTTATTAATTGAGCGTCCAAAATCAAAGTCACAAGACCATTTAATTTTCAATGCAAACACACCACCTTCTAATCCTACTTGAGTATAATCATAGCCAGAACCTTTGACAATATCTCCAATCCGAAATGTTGGACAATATGGATCAGTTTTCTCATTATAGATACAATCTCTCAAATCTTCTACTTCAAATGAGTCAAGAATATTTCGTCTCTTATATTTTTCTCCAAATGATGGAAATTCAATTGAATTTTTTACTAGCACTGTAAAATATTGAGTATCTAACAATAATGGACGACCTAAACTTTCCCTTTACAGATGTAAAGAAATTATATTAATTTTAAAACATCTCACATTACTTTTCAAAATTTCTAACACACTTACAATGGCTTTATATGACTTTCTACTGGACACCAAGCCTTAATTTCACATGTTTTAATTTTCTTATCCTGGTCATTTTGAACACAATTTCCAGTCATAACACCATTTCCAATATTGAGACTTTTTCCTATTGGACATTGTTTAGATGTAGAGCATTTTGCACCTACAACTCTATAATCTTCTGGACAAGTGTCTCGAGTTTGATTTGGTGTTATCACTACATTTGTTGCAACAAAAAATCCACCGCTCTCTCCTCCATGTGCCGGTATAACAATATCATTAGCATCCCAAACTCTGTTATATAATTCTGGAAATGAAACTCCTAATTGTCTATCAGTAAATTCTGTATAGACAACTCCTTTGACTTTTGTTACAACCACAGATTCAATTTGAGCTATCGCTTGATATCCTTTTGATATTGCTAATCCATAGCTAAGTAAAAATGCATGTTGGTTAACATAACATTACTAACGAATATAAAATTATGTGCTATATGGTATCTTACACGGCAATATAAAGAATGACAGCTACCACAATTACAAGGTATGTAATTGCCAAACATCTATTTGGTATTTTAACAATTCGTTGAGTACTATACACCAAGCTGCCCATAATAAATCAAAAGAAACAAAGAATTATATTGGTTTTTGACCACATGCAAAAGTTGATTTAAATAAGCCACCACCAGTCTTTAACATAATTAATTAGTTATGTACATATTGTACGAACAATACTGCAAAAGAATACTATAAAAAACAAGTTTCATGACTCTGTCAAGGACGTAAAAAGTGAAGAGATAGAGAACAACTTCTGAACTTTGTTTACATAGAGGTGTAAATATAGCATAATTATTTGATTAAAATAGTAATGATGTAATTAGAATTAAATACTTACAATGGCTGCAATAAGGTGCTAAAATATGTCTGTGTCATCTTTGTCCTCTGTACTAAAATCTTGAGCACTAAACACTAAAGTATGCAAAACTGAATCAAACTGTATTTTCCACTGAGCTCTCATAATCTCATGTTGACATATTGATAACTTATCTTACAAAGTTGACTATTGACACAAAAATAGGATGATTACATGAAAAGCAGTGATATATAAGCAGGAAGTACAATATCTGAAAATATCACATTTGAAATGTAGGTCATATAATGTTTATTGAATTCAAACTTATTTGTCGTTTTCTATAAAAAAAAGTATGAAGCTGTATTTATTTAATGTAACAAAAGTTATCAATAACATTTCATTTTTTTGAATATTGAAATTATCATACATTGATTGTATCTTATATTAGTTTAATTAATCTGCCAAAATACATCAATTATTTCTTGCGTCTTCTCTTCCTACCTCTTGGTGCCTTTCCAGATTTTGCACTAGAAGGAAATATATTAGTTGCATTTCCTTGAACACTAATAATTATTGGAACTCCTTCTTCTTGTGTATCATTTTCATCTTCATTTATATATGCCATATTATCATGTGGCAAATTATTTCCTAGCTCTGATATTATTGTTGATAATGACTTTTTAGGTTTAATTGATTTATATTTTGATGTGGCATTATGAACTACAACTGGACAATTTGTTGAAATTGATTTAGAAGGAAGTTCTTCAGTTTCTACTATTGAGTGACCACTTTTTCGTTGTACAGGAATTTTTGGAACTCCGTCGGATGTTGATGAGGAGCTTGTAGTAGGTAAAGTTATTGTTTTAGTTGATGAAACAGGTATTATAAATTTTGGATGTTGAAGTTGTTGTTGGCCTGAAGTTGGAGGAGCCACAAGAAGACATTGTTGTTGAGGAGAAAATATTTGTATTGGTCTGATATGTTGATGTTGTTGAATTTTTGATAATCCTACTGAACATCTTGCAGGTTCAAGAATAACATTACTGGTTGTTTGTGTTGTTGAAATTGTTGTAAATAAAGATACATTTACTGGTCTTTCAACGTCGACCTTATTATTATTAGCTTTATTAAGTGGTTCAAGTTTTGGTAAAGATTTTGTCTTTTTATTAGCCATTGATTCATTACTGTCATCATCCTTTGAAATTGGATGCTTATCATCACGTTTAAGCTTTACTTTTGTTCCTGGCTTTGGATTTTCAGTTTCAGCTGATTTCATTTTGACAACTTTTGTATTCTTGTCGACACTAAGAATGAATTTCTTTTGTTCAGAAACCATTTCAGAAACTTTTTTCATATCAATAAAGTATGGACATGTAAAATGTTTCTTCTCAATACCAGCATTCAATAAATCATCACTGTAATCTGTAATAAATAAAAAGATTATTCTCATATGGAAAATAAAAATTTTTTTTAGCAAATTATACAACATACTGTAATTATCATCTTTGAATTCCTCACGAAGCTTATCATTTAGTTGTATCTTTTGTTTTCCAGCTGCAAATACAAATAATAGATTTCAAATAAAATAGTGAAGCATTAATTCATACCAACGAACACAACAAATACCTTTGACATTCTCCGTGTGCTTTTGTCTAGCAGTTTTTGCCGTTTGCTGAAATAAATTATTAAAATCAACAAGAGGAGTATTCATCTTTAGCTCATCTACGTTAATTCCAGCATTCAAGACATCTTCTGTTATGGCTATGAAAATTTTAACAAAAATTTTTAAAAAAAAATGTTAAAAATTCAAAAAAAAAAACACATTTCCTTACTTATTCCACACTCCTTTTCAACTTGGCGTACATGATCTTCCAATGATCTTCTTCCCATAATCTCATTGCAACCAACAGTTGCTTCTCTAGAAGTCAATGAATAATTAATTAGTGGAAATGACATTTTTCCCGAAAGAAGAGCAAATCAAGAACAACAAAAGCAAATGTCAACTTTTCTACTCCACTGACTGACTCCACAAAATCAGAAATTGACACAAAACTTTTCGCGGTTGTCTCACTCTATGTTCTAAAATACAACGTTTGGCATTGCCAAATAATATAGAAAAATAGGCAAAATAATACAGAAAAACTCTAATCGACTATATGAAAATGAAAATAGTTAGGGTTTTTAGTACTTCTTTTTACATTTTTCAGAATACTAGAGTTGAGTTACTGAATACTTATATTCAAAATGTTTTTCAGTTGATGAAGAGATTATTGTATTTGATAAGACTTTGTTCGATTTATTTTGGCATTGAATTCAAGTTATGAGTCATGACATATTCATGAAAAAAATGTAAAGTCTGCATTTCAAGTTTAAAATGTTCATTAGCTTCAGAATTGAATTTCATATCACACATTAATATATTTTGTTTTTTTTCCAAGTTCAGTAGCATTTTCCTAAAGAAAAACAAACAAAGATGTGTTCATAATTCATAAGCATAATGGAGCCAATGAACACTATGTATACAAAGTCAATATAAAAGTAAATATTCCTTTCATATGGAGCCAATGAACACTATGTATACAAAGTCAAAATTAATAGGAAAAATTAGAGACCGCAATCAATAACTGGAGAACTCATCAATATAAAAAAGTCATATACACAGATGTGGAAAATAGTAAGGACAAAGTGTATTATTATAACTTGTGGAATTATTATGAATTAGGTAGGAAATGATAATTGCGTCCTATCTATAACTTTATGGGTTAGTGACTTTTCTATCTCTCATAAAAATAACAAATGAAAGGAATATTTACTTTTATATTGAATGCTGACCTTCCTGATCAACTTTGTGTTGTAAGAATACAAGAGTATATATATATGCATATATAAAACTTATTATTTTCTAATGGAGATGTTATCAGTATTCCTTAAATTGTAAATCATTCATGGCATTTTAATATTGGAAGTGTATACAGAAAATATAGATAAGAGGTTTCTATTTGTTCCAGATAAAATACTCTTTATATATCATCACCAAAGTTTAGTATACGACTATATTAGTAAGTAGAAGTATACATATTCTGTACCGTATGTTGGGAAACTAAACTCTTCTTTGGTGGCTCTAGTTTCTTTCTGGTGGTGGTGGCGATTCAGTTAGTATCTGTTCACTTATATAGGCACGTAGTCACGAGAATATGAGTTGCAGAAATTATTATTATGCAGTATCCACAACACATGTTCCTCTCAAGTTCTATTACCGTCGTAATTAATATCTATCACTTAATTGTCTTACAATTTTAAAAAATGTGAGTAACATTAAACTACGTGTCAACTCTTGTTGTGTTCCTTAGTAACTTTTTTTTACTATGTCAGACGTCGTAGTGGGAGTAGTTCATCAAAGTGACAATTTTTGGACTTGTTGGATTGACATTTGACACTTTCCTTCTTGATTATATACAAAGTTTTACTATTACCAGTTTATTCTATATGTCATCAGGTCATATATAATTAATTTATAATCAGCATAAAACAGAGTCAAAATATATCATCATAAATAAAATTGATAAGATTTATTATTATAAAGTGGAGGACAAGTGTAATTGTGTAATATCACATAACCAACAAAATGTTTCGATTAAAGCAACGACTGAGGAATTTAATTAAAGGCGTATCATCTCAAATAGTGACGATTTTAGTAGCATTAGTGACATTTGCTGCTTCAGCTCCTAGTGATGTGCAATTAGATGAAAAAGCATTAGAAAATCATCGACTAGATTCTCTTAATATTTTACTTTATACAATCCTTCTCAGCTTGACAGTTCTAACAATTTGGGCATTTAAACATAGAAGAATAAGATTTCTTCATGAAACTGGACTAGCAGTTATCTACGGTAAGTTTATAAAAAATTGTATTTGCTAATTTCTCAGTAGTTTTCCAACTACCAACAAACTGACATAAATAAATGTCAATAAAAACAGTTTATTAGAAATGCTAACTGATAAAACATTAAAAATACATATGAGTCGGGCGCCAGATAGTATGTATGCGTAGTATATTAGTTAATTGTTACTACTTTGTCAATGATTGAATGACTAATAACTTTGTATACATTACGCATTTGTTTATCACACTAATTTTTACGCCTCTGTATTTTGAACCCATAAAGCTATAGGCGTATATTTGTTTTTCAGAGGAGTACTATTGTGACTCATGAATGAGAGAGATAATGATATGACAAGGACCTGGTTATCTTTACTTGATTTTTAATTGAAAATATTTCATCACAATTGAATGGCTCCAAAAAGAACGCAATGTACGCATGTAACTTCTTGAGATGAAACAGAGATCTCTTAACCTCTGGACTAATTAAGAGTTCATTTCATATATATGTATGATATTATATGTCACAGATGTTGCAAACAGATTATCAATAAAGTATTTATAATCTAGATATTAAAGTCATTCAAAATCTATTTTAGTATTAAAATCTTTTGACGTATGGTTAATATATTAGACCTACATTTTCCTTTATGCCAAAATAGCAAAAACAACAGAAGGAAAGAAACACTGACGTTTTATATATGCTTAATGGTTTAATTATCTTCAGTACTCATAAAATGTTGTAGACTTGTTGTAGATAAATGTTTTCCTTGTGAGCTATTTGCTTGCTGAACGTGAAAACTTTGTATCTGTATTATAGCATGTAGTTAGTTTTTTTTTAAATTCACTCTCAATAATAACTTTACTACAACTTACACAACAAAATCTAAAGCTATGAATCATTGGCAATGATGTAATTTTGTATTACAGTGCATAAATGTTAATTCTACTCATTGAATTTTTATAGTATTGTCAACTTTGCTATATAACTAATTCAATCAAGTATATTTAGTTTGAACTTGTAAAACATCAACAACACATTTGGTTGAATGTGATTATGCAATTAGAAGCGCACGTAAGCAAAGCATGATAGAAGCTCAGCAGATGTGACACAGCATTATGATGCTACAGAGAAAAGTAATTAGCATAAAATAATTAACGTCTATGTTTCCTTTTTAGGTTTAATAGTTGGGGCCATTATACGCTACTCTTATAAAACTTCTCCACCAACTCATTTACAAGTTGTTCCAGAAATTCCACCTCCAAGTAATCTGTCTGTTCCACCTGATTCTGTATGGTTATTTTTACCAAAGAAAGGTCCTAGTGAAGATGTTCCTTTGGAGAACAAGACATATACTTATGTGTTTAAAGGAGAAGTAGTAGAAGGACAGCCTAAATTAATTGAGCAAAAGGCAAGTTCCAGAAAAATGATTATAAATGATTGAATATGAATTTGATTGATGGCTTTTTTGTGATAAAATATATAATAGGCTACATTTGATCCAGAGATATTCTTCAACATTCTATTGCCACCAATTATTTTCAATGCTGGCTACAGTTTAAAACGAGTAAGTTTCTTATACCAATTGGTAGCCTTATTATTACTTCCTATAATGACAACTAGTTGAATTTAGCGCGCGAAAGCTATCGCTTTCGCTTTTGCGTAGTAATGACTTTCTATTTTATAACTTCTGCAATGTATTCTCTCTCTTCCTCGCG
>VCNE01008445.1:0-33470 GCA_009869805.1 Oncopodura yosiiana
ACCACCATCAACTCAAGGAAAAAAATGTACAAGAAAAGAAAAAAGTAGCTTAGACACTACAAAGGCAGAAATGAGATCAAAATTCTAGTGGTGTACTTCTCTACATCAGATGAATCTGGAATTTCTCTTTTCGGAAACTGGCGAAAAGGAGAAAAATCCAAGGACAAAATAAGTAACCAATGGTCATGTCAAATGGCGAGAGTTGCTGGAGACAAAATACAAACTTCCGTTCGGAAATACGAGAACTAAATACGTTTCAAAAGAAAACTCTCTGTCATAGAACACACAGAAGCTAAAATTGAGTTCTTTTTTCTCTTTATACAACAAATACTACATTCTTTCTACTTTTTATTACATTTGAGGATACATACGTCTGTAATGCCAACAACAAGCCTTTTCTTTACTTTGTCCACTTTAAAAAAAAGAGCTTTGTGCTTTCCATCAGAACTAAGGATATTCTTTTTTTCTCTCTCTCTCAAGCTGCTTCAATTCAAGTCGTCTTCAAGTTATCATAATCATCAACATTTTCTCTAATATCTTTGGAGACCACTTGCTTCAGATCCCTAGAGTCAATGAAAAAGAAACACAAAAAGAACAAGACTCAAGCTATCTCCCCCTACTACACTTTCTTCAAAACCTTTTTCCAAAATCTTTACTCGAAAACTTTTATACATCTCAGCATAATGTAATTACGTCTCAGAGTAAAGAGTAGTATTACTATAAAGAGAGAGAGAGAGAGGAAAAAGGAAAAGTGTAAAGTTCAATAATTACGCCTCATTATTCTAATTCAATGGCTTGACTATATGAGAAGAAGAGAGAACTCATTTCGTTTACAATAGAGCTGAAGTAGAATATAATGGTGGCAGAGAGTATTAAGTACTTGAGATAGAAGAAAAGTCAGTAGTGATGTGCTATGAACTTTCTACTACTCTACTTTCTATCTAGATATACTTATGTACTGTGTTAGATATAGATAGGATGCTATTTCCTATTCTAAAGAGTTGCTGAAGTTAGTGTGCAATTTTAAATAGATGATAGTAGATAGATATTACAAGAGACTTTTAGTTGTTGGAAGAGAGAGAGAATAGAATAAAAGCCAGCAGTATCTTTTTGGCTCTAGATATCACTCAGATATTTTCACTAGTATTATAGTACCTTAAGTTTATATAGTATAGCCCTAGAGAGACTCTAATATACTTTTAGGCCTTATGTATTTCTAAAGTCATCTTGTTTTGACTACTTTGCCATTCGCCAAAATCAACCACCAGTACACAATGCATATTATACTATACCAGTTGTATAACTATGAATAAAACACATGGGAAATGTATATAGAGAACACTATCTTTTCTACAATACATAGATAGTTTACTTGTCTTTTCTCGACAATAATAAACTCATGTATGTATCATCTAGACTAGACGCACTTTTATTGTACATAAATATAGTAGTAGTAAGTACCTCTCATATCAAAATGGAGAACATGAATTAATGGAAGTCATGAGAGTGGAATTTGTGAATTAAATTTAGGCATAATTAATCATTTGAGAGAAAGCTACATTATACAACATATATACATAAAGTAAAAGGAAGCAATCTCTTTCACTCGCATCCTTACTCGTCTCTCTCTCATGTCTCACAATGTTGTTCTTCTTCTACAAAGTAATGTTTAATGGTTAGCACTTTGTTGTGCCAAAAACATAGAGAAGAGCAAGTTGAAAGAAGCACATGAGAGAGAGAGAGAAATGCTAAAGAACCGCAAGGGATTTTGCTGAATGTGTCAGCTATCTTTTGCAGAGAGAAGCCTCTGCTCACTTTAGTTTATAGAGTAAAAAGAACAGAGCAGCTCATGTATGTAAAAGTAAAGCCTACTTTCACATTGTAAATTGTTGACTTGACTTCATTGTCCTTTCTACTATGCATCAGTGTAAAAGTAAAGTGTAACTATAATTTCAGTCAAAGCAAAAAAGACTCACTTTCTCTTCTTCTCTTACACATATACATTTAGCTTTTCTCCTTAATTTCTTATTTCTAATGATTTTGTGTGATGGAGCAAAGCGATAACGAAAGAATTCTCTCTGTGCAAGTGAAACCTCTTAGGCTCAATCTGAACTGACTTTCTCTATGATAGCAATGTTGTTGAGTAATATAGAAGAGTACGAGTACTTGATGGCAAAGTGAGGAAAGTGGACAAGATAAAGTACAGAAGACACATAAATGTTACGCACACAGGAGATGAGTTAGAGAGACTTATAAGAAGTTGAGTGAAGAGACCATCGAGTTTCTAGAAAAATCTAGAAAGCATCAGTTTTAGACTCCATTTCACAAAATACATTTTGGCATCCACTATACTATAGTCAAGTCAACTCTAAAGTATAAAGTCATAGGATAGTTTAGAAGAGGAAGAAGAAAAGACACTTGTCTTGAGAGTTGACTTGATATATTTTATCATGCTATGGTAAATCGATACAAAGTGTACATAGGGCTACTTGCGTGTATTTTATATGAACAAACTTCGTCTTCTAAAAAAAGCTTAAGCTCAAGAAGAAACTTGGAAGAGATGAAGAACTTTTTTTTTCTTACGCAAAGGTCTTACATCAGCTTTACTTTTAACACACATGGAATGAAATTGCAATAACACGAAGAAGACTGACGAAGAGATAGTCAAGTCTCTCACTTTGAGAGAAAGCACAGGCTGTTGCAACATGGAAAGCCAATTCAATGTCAGCTCACTTTTTTCCTTCTTCCTATCTCTAATACATATGGATGGACTATGTGAGTAACGAATCTATAGTATGTATATGAAAAATAGGATTTTAAGTCAGCTCCGTTGACAATCAAGAAGTGCTATGTGAAGTTATAAGAGACCAACGATGCTGTTATAATATATATCTTGTCGTTTGCCTTACATGTGGTTTTCTCTTCTTCGTCTTCTTCCCTTCACTCACTTTTTTTCTTCTCTAGCGTTTTTCTTCTTTGCTGGTTAGATATTTTGTTCAAAATCAATAAAAGAAGATTACTTCTTCCTATCTCTAATACATATGGATGGACTATGTGAGTAACGAATCTATAGTATGTATATGAAAAATAGGATTTTAAGTCAGCTCCCTTGACAATCAAGAAGTGCTATGTGAAGTTATAAGAGACCAACGATGCTATTATAATATATATCTTGTCTTTTGCCTTGCATGTGGTTTTCTCTTCTTCGTCTTCTTCCCTTCACTCACTTTTTTTCTTCTCTAACGTTTTTCTTCTTTGCTGGTTAGATATTTTGTTCAAAATCAATAAAAGAAGATTGTCGTGTGTGGATATAAATTTGGGAGAAAAACAAGAAAGAAATCGATATTGCGAACTGCGTACATTACATAGATAGTCTATATCATACACACAGCATCTTTTCTTCTTCCTTTCCTCTCTCTCTCTCTCTCTCTGTATGTATACGGAATAAGGATCATCTTATTCACTTCATATATCACTATGTATATTTCCTCATGGCAGACTATTATGTAGTTGAAACTAGCCAAGATCACTTTTTTCCTTCATATACAACCAAATCTACACGTGCAAACAACAGGAACTAGCCAGAAGAAACTAAAACCAATCGAAAAACAAAATCTTTCCATATACTTCCATAATAGCTGTGTTCACACACAATACGGTATTTTTACCACAGCAAAGAATTGTTGTGTAGAAAAGTTTATATGTATGAAGATGGTTATGATGATGATAAAAAGGAAGAAGAAATGAATAAAAAAAGAGAACCAAGTGCAACATATGAGACAGGCACCCTGCAGAGAAAGCTACACAGTATGTTAACATATACACCTGATCCCACACACATTTACTAAATCCTTGTTCGATTTTCTTCTCTCATATGTTTTGACCCATTTCGACAGCAGCATATAGAAAGAGAAATGGAAATGCGACACTTTCTCTCTCTCTCTCTACAAAGATATTGTCAAAAAGAAAGAGAGCCAAATTCTACGTCTTTGAACAAGTTTTTGGTGATATGATATGTGTCACTATGCATTGAGCATACTAAAACCAAACACATCTCATTCTCTCTCCTACACACAAAACTCATCGTGCCAACATATACGACTACAACTCTCTCTCATCTCTATAATGAAAACGAGAGTTTCAAGTTTTCCAAAGAGAATTTCCTTTGAAAAGAGAGAAAAGTTTGCTAAGAGAAAAGAAGAAAGTCCTCCACTCACTCACTCTGTGGTAGTTGTGGTATACAGCCGAGAGCCGCCGTATGCACGAATTCTCATGAAGAGATATAAAGAAGGAGAGAAAGGACACATGTACTACAAAGTTGTAAAGTATAATGTCTTATAGAGAGGTGAGAACGTGAAAATGTGTCTCTTCTTTAATATATTTTCTAGCATATAGTAGCTATATATGCAAAAGACAAAGAAGTAAAGGGAGATGAAATGACACACAAGATTCTTGTGAGAAAACCACACAGCAATGCAAATAAACCTATGCATGTAGTAAATAGAACAAGGTATAGAATTGAGTGAAAGCACGCTGCATTTACATATTATAGAATTGAACTAGATAGCATATATATATAATAGCAAGAATTATTTGTATGAAGATAAAACCATCTTTGACATTTATAGTTGCTGGTAGTGTATATATATATATATGCAAGAAAGAAACATTGACGTGGAAAATGGAACAAGGCTTGTGCATCCAATTTAGTAAAATGGTGTGGCTTACAAATCAAATATTGACTAAGGAATATGAGTAGTAGTAGCAACCGACAAGAGAAGAGAAGTCTGTTGCTAAACTAAAATCTCTTGTAGGCTCTTCTCTTCTCTGACATATAAGACTAGATTACCACAATCACTGATATAATAATGTAAACAATGACAGTATACAATATATAAAATCTCTCTAATGAACTTGTATATATTTTTCTCCTGTTAGAAACGAGTTCTCAAAACGATTCCATTTTTTCGTGATTTAGTATCTCAAACCCTCTAAACATGTGCACCCCTCGATAAAATCAGAAGATGAAATGATTTTTCTCCCTTCTTCGTCTTTCTATATTTTTTCCTCATTATGAGCAAAGTCAAAGGCGGAATTGCAGCATTTTATCATCTTGAAGAGCAATAAAAACATCAAAAACAAAAATCTCTTGTCATATTATTTTCAAATATATTACATGTGATTAGCTCCCCTATTTGTGTATACACGATGCACATCTCTCTACATATAAACTCAATCGATTCTATTAATTTTTGTAAGACATTGACTTTATTGCTTCCTTTCTGAATAACATAATGTTTTTTTCTTATTTTCTATCTACAATGGTTTGAAATCTCGGAAGAGCTATACTCTAAATGTCATTCGCATTTCTAACCTTCACTCTGTGTGAAGTGTGCATGTGCGGTTCAAAATGTCATCTCAAGAGAAAGTCAGATTCACTTTATATCACAACTCTCCCTTCTTCTTATTTTAGTACATCTTTTCCCCTTCCTTATTCTACCTCTTCTCCCATTACATAACATTTTCAGCCTTTCATTTTTCATTCAATTCAATGTCCACTACTCTCTATACTCTATACACAAAACTGTACGACAGACAGGAGAAAGTCAAAGTCAAAAGAAATGGAAGAGAGAAGGTCTTGTAGTGATTCACTCTCTTACGCTTCACTAGTCTTTTTCTTCAAGTGAATTTCTTCTTGATGGATAGGGGAGAGCTAAGAATATATATATGGCCAGTTATATTAGGTATGTTATATTTAGGTATAAAATGTGAAAAAGTTATATACGACTCTCATCTTTTCACATAAAATAGAATTTTTGTGATTGATTCAGTGCCAGAAGCTGTAGAGTAGAGTCTTCATTTCATATTTTCTAATATAATAACCACAACCATTTCATATATATATATATATATATATAAGACTTGAAGGATACTTTTATGTGTTATCATATTTCTTCAAGAAAAAGGCTTATTGCATATTATGAAGTGAAGCTGAAAGAAAAGATGAAGGAAGGAGTGCTGTGGAAATAGATAACTAGCGTAATCCTCTACAATTTCAACGCTGCAGTGACTTTGGTATATGTCTTTCTAATGTGTAAAGTCGTTGACAGAAAACTAATTCTCAATATTTTCCGTATAACATTAGCACAGCAACAAGAGCAGGAGTGATGATAATAACTCACAAAACTAAGGACACATCTTGTCGAACTTTTTTCGAGATGCTGCATATTGCATAGCATATCCTTTTAGTTAGGAACACTGCAGCAATATATTATCTACATTTTTTTCTAGAAAGTGTAGAAAGTATTACAAACTAGACTTTGAAATGAGTTTAAAAAGAAGAAAAATGTGATGTCAGCAAACGAGAAAAGTACGCTAAGGAAAAGAGAAGAAGAACAAATCTATAAATTGTACATATATAATACATATGAGCATTAGAAAGAAAAGTCTTATGTGACTTGAGACTTTATATGTATAGTATATACGTTAGCTTAATGCGTTTCAAATTCCATTTCAATTTAATAATGGAAAAGATAAGTAAGAGAGCGTAGAAAGGATATCGAAAGAAAAAGGGGACACTAACATCTATACAACGAAAAGATAGGATTGAAGTATATGCTATTAAATAAATGATATCAAACGCAAAGACGTAAAATTTGTCAAAGGAATTTCATAATGGACAAATGTATATCGTAAAAAAATTTCAAATTCGGAAAATGTTCAAACAGAAATATTCATATAAAAAACCGCAATTCAATATTATATTTGTGTCATCGTTTCATTTTGTCGTATATTCTGTCGTAGATATACGCAACAAAAATGCATCATTCTTGTCACGTCAACAGCAGCAGCTAGCTAGAAAATATACCAAAAAATCATACATCTAACAACTTCTACTGACTAAGCAAAAATCCTATACATTTACTATCAAATTGACTCACATAGAAGCTCGTTGTGGCTCATCATATCTTTTCTATATTGACTTTTTGATTCATTTGCTACAACATTTGATATCTTCCATCTATCTATCTCATATGTGACATAAGAATAGCACTGTCCCACTTTTTTCTCATCTCATATGCTGTTGTCATCATATAATATATATGATATGCTCTCATATGTATGTTAATATCAACAACAACAACACAACTGACAAGAAGAATTTTCAAAGCTGGACATTTCTGTGGTTTTTCAATGGAATGGATCAAACAGCTAGCGTAATCATCTTCTCTTTTCTACGCCACAACTTTGAAGAGTGCATTGCATTTTGACTCTGTTTACACTTTTAGCATACTTTCTAAGCTTGACTGCTATCACATCTCTTCCGCTTTAACCCTTTGAACTATCATCGGCTCCATTCCATTTCGTTATCAATGCCCATGTCAATTTCATATATGATATCCATACAGATATATCTCTCTCTAGACTAACAAAATATTTTGCTCACTCAAGTGAACACTTTCCAAAAGCCACACACTGAAACTATTTTCTATCAAAAATATATATTTTCCATTTAGATATATGCTGGAACGCATTATATACTGAATTATTTTGAGTTGACCGTTGATGGTCACATATAGAAAAAAAATCATCAACAAGGGAGAGAAACCTAGTGAACTGGACTAACGTGATGAGAGCTATGTTCTCTTCTACACACTGTGGTGATCGTTTTCCTAACTCTGTTCTTGAAGTACTACACACTTGAATACTTTTTCTACCGATTTAGTAAACACTCCCTTCTTGAACCAAGTCAATATAAGATTTTTCCAAAAATGGCCACATGAGTATATATGTCGTTATATGTAGCAACTAGGAAGAAAATGACTTTTCCATACTATGATGACGATGGCGAGAGATGACTCAGCAACCAAAGGACTACTTTTATATATTTTCTCTTCAGGGTACTACTTTACTCTCTCTCTCTCTCTGAAGAGAGATATGACTGTTATATGATGCTGATTCCGGATTTCCGAAAAGTCAAGCCAAGAAACGGAGTTTTAGTCCAAGCTACTTTATTTTGGAATGTATTACATTTGAAGAGAGAAAAGAAAATGTACTTTAAGAAGAGTGAGAGTAGCACAGGGAGAGATGAATGTCCTACCATTATTCCAAAAGAAAACTACTTATATGTGATATTACATTTTTTCTATTGTGCTCTCTACAATGCAAGTTGCATATCATTACATGTTATTTCAACTTTTATAGATCTTTTAGAATGAACATAAAGCATAGTAAAAAAATTCTTGCTATATATCTAATGACTCGATCAACATGCTGTATAAAATATCTGCATCATCTATATACACAGCCAGTATATAAAATGAAAGTTTTCAAAGTAAATGAAATCAAACTTAAAAAAAGAAAATGATGAGCTCTACACAGTTGTTAAACTTTCTCCAAAATTTCGTATCCTTTCTGAGAAAATAGATTCAAATAGTTGAAAAAAGTTTTCTTTTTCTCAACTTTATTTTGACAAGGACATTGGAATGAAAAAGTCTAAAGAAGTAAACAATGAAATCTCATTCTCGTCAGTTGACAAGAAGGAAGAGAGAAGAAGAGTGTTGTTGAACGCATTCAGAATACGCAATGAAGTGTCCATCAGAAGATCAATAAATATATCTTGTCAAGTTAAACTTTTAAAATCAGTGGCATTGCATTTAGTATACGGGTTACATAGTCTATATATGTATGAAAGTAGATTGAGCATTAGTGAAGTTGTAAGTGTGTGATGAGATGTGACGACATGAGTTTGGTTTGGCCTAGATATATATTAAAGACGACAAGACTTTAAAAAGAGAAGAAGAAAGCTTCTTTCACTTTCTTTCTATATCCGGTTCTGAGTAGGAGTACAGAAGGTACAAAATAAGTAACGCGTGGCCTACGTAAAGTATAGTAAAGAGACGTAAAAGGCTTTTAACTTTTTTTCTCATAGAAAAGCTCTCAATCCAAGAAGAAGTCAAGTCACTTTTTTTTTCTTTTTCCAAGACACAATAGTGGAAAATCCTATTCCCATCGTTTCTTTTTGCTTTCACTCTGATAAAAAGTACCTCTCTTTTCTTCAGTTTCTTGCTTTATACACTTTTTACTTATAGATACAGTTTTTAAGTACTTAGTCGTACCTTACTTTAACTCTATTTAGAAAACTCTCTCTTCTTCTTACGTCTTGTGTAACATTATTGGCAAACTAGTTATACAGAATTATTCTTATTCTCTCTCTCTCTCTCAAAAAAAACTTGCTTGAATTTCAAACAAACCTTTTCTCTGCTAGCTCTTACAACAAGTGAATAATAATACGCGCTCTGCTTATCAACTATTACATTAACTTATTTCTTATCAACTGTAGGTACTAAATTGTACATACTTTTGTGGAGAGAAAAAGTCAAAAAGTCGTCTCAAGTCTTATCGTGCTCACAATTTCAATTTTACTTTCTTGTATTCAATATTCATGTACTGCATACAATACTGTACTATACACACTAAAATACTAGAAAGTAGTCATGAAATGTTTAAACTTTTACCTGAACTCAATAATGCTTTCAAATTGCTTTCTTCACACTTGACGAGACGAAAATAGTTTTCAACATCAGTACAAAAAGAAAAAATGGTGATCTTGACTGAAATGGAAATATGAACATAGCAAAGAAAGAGAAGAGTTTATTCTAAGGCAAAGCGACACATATAAATCTAACACTGTAGAAGAAAAAATAGTCAAAAGTTTTCACATTATTTCAACTACTATACTCCTCTCATGTTAAGTCTATTATTGCATCAAGCGATAAAATTGACTTTGGGACAGAGACTACTTGCTACTGAGAAATTTTATATAAAGTTCTCTCCATTTTTTGGGTTTAAGAAGTGCTGCAAAGCCAGCATCTGTTTCATACTAATACACTTCTGCCCTCCAGTAATTTATATGCAATGTAGAACATTAACAAGATTTGGCTCAAAATATCTGTGCACACAATTTTCCGCCCTAAATATTTTTACATTTGCTGAATCTGATCTGATATGACCTTACTTGAGACTCTCTCTCTCTTTCTATATGATTTGATCTGATCATTAGATTTAGTATATCTAGATAAACTATAAGAGATATAAAGTGACTCATGTTTTTTTAATAATATATGACTATGCTCTGACAACTGATGGCTTCCTGCATACATAATCAACTTTCTAGTTATATCTTCTCTCTCAGCAATTAGATCTCTCTCTCTCTCTCTCTCTCTCTCAGTTGTCTATTGCTTTGACACCAAGTGACTCACAAGAGTAGGCAGACTATATAATACACATGCGACATATTTTAAGTTTTTAGAGATAGATGATCTCTAGCACCTATAGTGAGACACAAAATGTGTGCGCTATCACTTTTCACGCTCTAATTTATGGAAAAAGGCTTCAAGAGTGTGTATGGTCTCCCCTACTTTTCTCCTCTTCTCTAATTTTGTATGCATCTCCATGATCTACACAGTGACAATGACAACAGCAAGCACTATCAACCACCACGTGCTCTTGACGCTTTCAAATGTTTTTGCATTATTGATTCTCGCAATGACTCTGTCACCATATCTTTCTCTCTCCTAAAGTGTTCACAACTATATGTATAAACTAACACTCCCATTCTCTCAAACACTTCTCTTTTCTAGTAGATATTGCATTTTGTATTGTATTATACAACATCCTTCCGGATAATATATCCTCAGTTCACTCTTTCACTAAAAAAGTAAACTGTAAACACATGAAGTAGAAAAGGAAATACACATACTAGGATTTTATTACTTTCAAACACGAACACTTATACAACATATTACCTTCAAGCTATATATATATATTCTGACATTCGTGAAACTTAGAGTCCATCTACTTATATAACAGTGAAAGGTGACTTTCACTTTCTCTGACTTTTTTATTGCAAAAGAAGAGGAGAGAAAGAGAGAAAAAAGTGAAAAGATAGAAATGGAAGCTAAAAGCAATGTAAAGTTAGTACTATTTTATTCTTCCTCTATTTTTTCAGATTCACTATTGACTTGACTTTCACGTCTTGCATGGTGATTAGAATACATAGGATATGAATCTTTTTCTAAGTAATAGCATCTTGTGAAGAAGAATAAGGTGTTTTTTTGCTAGATATGGTAAAGGATTGAATTGCATTGCATCATCATATTATTATAGTGCTTTGAAACGTGTAGAGAAACTTGTATCCTTATTCTTTCTTGCCTTCTAACCTAAGCGTTCAATGCTTCACATTTTCTACTAGTAGAGAGAAAGGAGATTATATTCTCTTTTCTTTCTCTCTTCTCGTTTCTACTGCGGCTTGGCCTTCTCTCCACAAAATCTTTCTAAAGCTTCCTTCTACTTCGTGATATGATGTGGGCTATAGAAAGAGCAGAAAATTTGCGACAGATCGATACTTGCTCTTCCACCATATTACATCCATACTCCACACGACTCTCTCTCTCTTTGCCATACCCTAGTATAGAAAAGGTACCAAGCAACATCATCTCTCTTCTTCTCTGGACCATTTTCCTTCAGCCCGCCTCCATCTAGCCAAAAGCTTGGATCATACTTGAAAGAATAGAAATTCCCATCTGTACTACTACTATACTTGATCCTACTCATATATATGCGATTGCTTGGAATACCACATTCAACACACTAAACGATGTATTTCCTCTCTTCTTGTATAACAATATCACGTCGTATATATATTTTATTATTATAAGACGAGTCTCAAGTAGACGTCAACAAACAACATATAGTATAAAGGTAGCCTACCTAGGTAGAAAATGTTGTGTATGTATATAAGTGTAGCCTATATCGTTAGGAAACACATCAAATCTACACGGGAATGAGATCTGTAACCACTGAGACGAGAAAGAAAAACCGTCACTAAAACCAAATTGTATCTTATTTTCCCAAGAGTTCACTCACTTCACTCTACTACACTATAGCCGTCTGCACCCGTTCGTAACGAACGGGCTAGTAAGACGTAAAGTCCTAAAATCTTTGATTTTTGAAATATTTTTCCGAATTTTCCGATTTCAAAAAATTTTTGTTGTCATGCCACATTTTTTCAAAGTGTGACGGACAGAAAACGGAATACGGAATTCAGAGAAATCCAACATCTTTACTTCTTTACACAATATATATACATATAGATATATCCTTTGCACTGATGTCGACTCAACTTAGTTTCATAGAGTCATATATGTATATAAAAGTAGTCACTTTCTCTAGAGACTGAAGTGAGAGAGTCTACTGCATTTGATGTGTATTGTCATTGTCTCTTTCTTTCAACAGAAGCAATAAATAGTTGAAGATCACAACACTGTTTACTCTTATGCGTTTAGCCTACATAGTCTCAATTTTCTTTTATCTATTGCTTTTTTTCTATGCACACCTTTCCTTCTGCCAATCTTCATTTCTGACACAGTAGTAAATTTATCCCTCTAACTCAACATCCGCTACTAAACTCAATTTCAATGCAAGTAAATTTAGATAATCTCCAATTGACAAAATTTCTTTGGCTACCACTCTCTTTTTGTTTAGTTTTCATTTACTATTCTCTCTGTTGTATATATAATAAAAAACATGAAACTGAATCAAATTTGGATAGCTTAGGATAACATTTCTGTATACTTTTTTCCCTGCCGCCTGGTTCTTTTGTCGTTTTGTAACAACATACTCAAATTACTTGGAAGGAGCATTATAAAACATCAAAGACCTACAAGAGTGTAAAGCCTCTAGTTTTTTTCAATTCTCTCTTAATCTGAACATCTGCACTTATTTTTGACATTGGGTGCGACAATATGTTACTCTTTTTTTAGAACTAACAATTCAGACAATATGACGTGATGTGAGTTTTGTGGCTAGTGATGTGTAACTGTTAGTCAATAATTTTCACACCATATCAATAATAATAATCAATGGATAAAAAATACATTCTAGATTATTTCAAACTGTACTTTACTACATTCGAGAGTCAAGTCATCATCATTCTTGTTGCTTTTTCACAACAATGCCTCAAGAGAGAGAGAGAAAAGTTTCATCAAAAGACACGGGTGGTGAGTGAGAACAAGTGGTCTCTCTCTCTCTCTCGAGACCCTTATTGTTAAAATACAAAAGGACTCTAACCTTCATCATAGCATTCACAATTACAACTGAATGTAGTACGTATGTAAAACTGTACATTATCCTAAGTTGAGCTACTCTTAAAAAGATCAGTCAAAAACTGTAAGGGTCATCTTATGTTCGTTTAACTATACAATGTGCTACGTACAAGAGAGTCTTCTTGATATAATAACAATACTAAATTCTTCCTAGTGCTCCCTTCTTCTTATTATCTACAGAAGCCATAAACTATATTATATTATGTACACATGGCTCATCAAAAAGTTTAGTAACAAGATGACGAGAGTGACTTGACTTGAGCCTTCTTAGATGCTGTTTCTCATCTCAACTTCTATAAAAAGAGATAAATATGGTTATGTGCCAGTCATTCTTTAAACAATAAAACAAGTTTCCCTGCTGTGTAAAACAGCATCCGATATCATATTATTATAACTCTCTATGTTTACTTCTTCTACACACTAGAGACACACTTTTAAATAGAAAGTAAAGAAGAATGATCTAGAAAGAATCTTATCTCTGGAGAAAAAAATAAAATCGTGGCTAATCAGACATACATATATATACTCTTCTGAAAAATGAAGTCAATCTCTCACCACACATTGTAAAAATTACAACAATACAATCAAATAAATAGGATTACAATATAATAATACTTCATGTGGTGGTTCACATTTTTATTTTAGTAACCTCATTTTGACATTGTAATGCATGAAGAATCATGATGGAATGTTAGATCTAATACTCTATGTTATATTCTTTTATGGCATTTGTACACTATATATGTACATCTTGAAATTCATCGAAAAGGTTACTACCCTTAATTTTGTTCTAACAAAATTCTCCCTGTCATCTCTCACTGAAAAACTACCTAAAACTATAATACACGTACATAAGTAGTGAAGAATGAATGAGAAAAAAGAGAGAATGAAAATGGTAATTGCTCCACGCTCCATGGATGATGAAATGAAAATGAACCCAAGAGTTTTTACGCAAAAAATAATGGTTGTGTAGCGTGATGGTTTTCTAGCCAATCCTTATGAGAATTTACTTTTTGACTGTTTGGTTGTGTTTCATTACATACATGTGCGTTTATATGTATAATATAACTATATGCATGCTGAAAATTACAAGTAACCATTTACTACCACAATAGCTAAACAGAGGAATTTAAGTTTATATATAGTTTTAGGTACTCAAGGAAAACTACTGTAATAGCATGTAATATGACCACACCATTCCATTTCAGTTATATGATGGTATGTATGTAGTTGACCGTTTTATTCGTGGAAAAAGTTGTTATATTGAAAGCTATAGCTTTCCACGAAAATATAGTATTGTATGTGACGTGTGATCCTAAGATTTGTTACAATTGGAAGAGAGTCGATATAAACGTCGTAGAAAAGCTTAAGAACTTCTTTTTCGAAAAAAATTGCAAGTTACAATAACAGTCCAATTTTGACCATTATCCTTATTGCTACACATTCTGAAAGCTTAGTTTCAGACATTTCATTTAGCCATATGCTATATACACTTACTGATGTTGACGTCCTAAGTAAATGGGAAAATAAAAAACAGGCAAGCAATATTACAACAGAGCTTTGCTGTAGGTGAATTCCTCTGTCTTTTCGTTGTGAATGTAATGAATTAGTTTGTTGTAACACTTTTTCTCCACAACTCTACTGGAGATACAAAACACTGCCTGTATATGTTTTTCTATATGACCTCTCGGCTAATTGACAAGAACAAATGAGACAAGTAGAAATTCCTACTAAAGAAAAACATAGTCAAGTCTCATTTCGCTAATTGTTACTCATTGTTGTATGTGATATAGAGCAGCAGACCTAAATACCTGTAATTTATTTTGCTCCCATTTTCCACGTACACTACTACAGTTCCAGTTTTCCAACAAAAGAAATAAATTGCAAAATACCTTGCTCCTTGTTTAAACTTTAAATGAATGAAAATAAAGTAGAGAGAATGGTAGTAAATTTTTTCGGTGGCCTTGATACCGTATTATAGTGAGAAACAGGTTCAAGAGTCTTCTTTTTAGAATCTTACATGATGTTAAAAGTGAACAGTACAAGAACCTACATCAAACTATAGTAGAATTACTTGAAGCAGAAAGCCGGCATTTTATTTACACTGCTATTGAGAGTTGTTGTAGTACGTATAAAAATTACAGGAATTTTTAATATGTGTAAACACGTGGTATATACAATAATTCTAATTTTTCTCATAATATCACCTAATAACTTTTGTGTTATGCAATAGTGATAAACGTGTGAATCTGTAAAAATACCCAGTAGTTTAAAAACAAGAAGCTATAGCAAGAAGTATAAAAATGCACATACGGGGAAAACACGTCAATTTAAACTTTCATTGTCGTCATATTACATTAGAATAAATTGAATTGAAAAACTTTAAAATCTACTGCAGTTTGAATTTCAAATTTTAAAATGAGATCACATCATCAAATTATATTTCTCATTACAAATTCAAAGATAACTAGCATAATATAAAAGACTTTGTACTATAAAAAAGTTCTTGTTCCTCTTTTTCCTTTTATTTTCCATACTTGAAATGAGGTCACAAGCTAAATAGCATAATAGCTTCCTTACTTATAGTTTTGGACTTTCGACTGCAAAGTGTCAAGCACTTTCATATATATATACATATATATTTCTAGCAAGCAGGTAAAGAGTAAAAAGAACAAAGTTTTAGACTATTATTATATGAATATAGTATGATTATGCTCC
Organism: Oncopodura yosiiana; assembly: GCA_009869805.1. Classification (NCBI taxonomy): domain Eukaryota; kingdom Metazoa; phylum Arthropoda; class Collembola; order Entomobryomorpha; family Oncopoduridae; genus Oncopodura; species Oncopodura yosiiana. The sequence continues at coordinate 15,885 of VCNE01008445.1, forward strand.
ATATTATACTTCCTTTTCTCCTCCATATATATTTCACAACTTTACAGATTTTAATGTCACTCTGCAAAATACTCATCTACACTTTCTTCTCTATACAGACTCTAGCCTAATTAAACTGAAAGAGCATCGTTAAAAGTGTGAACTTTACACATGCAATGCACACTGCCCATAAAAGTCGTCACTATACTCTTACTGCATGGTATACATGTATATATACAACTTTTGTAGTAAATGGAAGAAGAAGAAGATGATTCTTATTACGTTATAATATAAAGTTGCATTATATAGAAAATCTACAGTCCTCATTAAATAATATGCTCCATAAAAGTTCCAACTAATACCTTTAAAAAAGATATGTGAGTATAGTATATACAGAAAGTATTTAGGCAAACTTTTAATGTAAATGTGTACGACGTAGTAGTAGTTCGTTAGTTAGTGGAACCAGTGAGTTTCAATTAATCAGAATTCCAATTCGATTTGCATGACAATAGCGCATTTATCGTGTAGGAATGTGAGTTTACAGCGGTTCCTTTTGCTGTACTACTACTTTAGAATACCAAATGAGACTTTTACTGGACTGGAACACACTGAATACAAAAGTTCAAGGCGGTCTTCATCTGGACATAGTCATCATATAATATGTGGTGACAAAAGTTGAATAGTGTAGAATTATTATCTATGTCATTTACATTACAAAACAAAATTCTCTTAACTACTCATCTCTTAGCGTCTCATTTTAGTTAAATGGTCAGAGATGAAAGTGAAAAGTGTAGTAAGACTTAATAAAATAGTTTTTGTACTTTTCCTGTAATCAAAAACTTTTTACTGTCGTCAATTTATGTATGTACATAAAAAAGTCTCTAGCAGACTATTTTGCACTTTGCACCTAATAGAAGAATAAAAGAGAAAAGAAGATAGAATGTATAAATACATGTGAAATACTTGCTAATGAGTTTTTGCCTGCATGCGCCAAATTCTTCTCTCTCTCTTCCTCGTTTACTTAGTTTGTAATTTAAAATTGGAGTAGAGATAGAGAGAATATAAGAAGATTAGTTATATATATATATATATTTGGAACAAACAAGTCAAGTTGAATGAGAGTCAGTGAATTGAATCTATATACAGTGTGAGCTTAATTGGTCTTTGGTCATTTAGCAAGTCGGCGTCGATGGAACACAAACACTTTACAAATAACTCTCTTCATTTTGTGCGTAACTATATGTGCATACGATGAAAATACTCCACTCTAGTCTTTCATTAGATGTACATATATTACACTCTTCCAGAACATTCCCATCAGATAATCTAACTCAGATTATAAATAACAACAGTATGTATACATAATGCAAAAACTTTTCACTACGTCACAATTTCACATCCTTTTCCAAATATAAAAGACCTTGATACAATAAAATTAAAGTACATATTAAGCACATATTAAGTAAGTTCAACAACAACTAAATAACACTAGATCAAACAGTAAATGCATTTCGACATTTCATCTTGCTCTAACTTTTGACATTGACATTGTAAATAGATGTGGCAATTGGAACAATTAAATTTATTTTTTTTTGATAAATTTATGCATCACGCCATAAAACCAAAATAAAATATTGCAGTACAAAAAAATATGCTGTAATATCGAAATTGGATTCTTTTTCTGTCTCTGTAAATATCATATTTTGCAATATTGCATAGTTCTCATATGACTCTTCATATATACCTAAAAGTGCTAATAACGAGAATGTCTCGACTTGTGCATAATAAAGTAGTCCAAACCTTGAGCTTTTAAACTACTGTCTATAACTTGCTAATGGCCCAGCATCGTCAGCATTAAGTCAAGAGAATCTCATGTTAAGCAATATTATTTCACACGAAGTGTTGAAATGTCAATATTAAATTCCTGCTAAAACTCACACCAGACAAAATTCAAATTATGAGGAAAGGACATTTTTATTTTTTATTTCAAGCATAATACTTTTAAGTGGATTTGTTTTGCACACTTGCATTCCTGTTCTTATATAAAACTATGTGACATATGACACTTGCGATATGATACAACCCTTTTCAGTAATGTACATGTTCATTAAGATAAATGAAGAGCTGGAACAAGAGATATATTCCATCCTAATGGACAATTATTATAATAGCGTCTCGTTCACTGTACTCACTCTTTTCAGTTTCAGCCGGATTGATTCAATCGAATTTATACAGTGTCAGGTCAATAAACCATATATACCAAATTCTCTTTCAACAATGAGATAATATATAAGAGAAAGAGCGTCGTCTTTTGTGCATACTTATATTATCTATGTCATTAGTTGGAGCAAAGGTTATCATGCGTACATATATATACTCTACTATATATTAGAAAAAGAGACGCATTTAATCAATTTGTCTGACTTGAAAAGGAAACTTAGTAAATAAAAGAATAATAGAAAGTCTGTGTTGCTAGATATTATTATATGGAATGAATTACGACTTAAAGTTTAAAATATACTTTAAACAGACTGGACCTATATGAAATATTATGTAGTATTGCATATGGAAATATACTATGCTAACAATAATAAAGCCAATCAAGTTTCATAATTGACTCTTGGTCTTAACCTCTACCACAGTGAGGAAGGCTGACTGAGCCGAGAATTCATTTATGCAACCCATTCGCTTTTAATATATTTTGTTTTATACTTTTAAAACTTTTACTCAGCAGGAATTTTCCATTTATATATAAATCAAACTTTTGAAAATAAAATTTTTCTCAATACGTAGTAGTGAAGAGTGCAATGGTTCAATTATCGAACAAATGTATATATGCTTCAGTGAGACCTAACGAAGGAACTTTTTTTTGAAATTGCCTTTTCTCTTTGCTATAAGTAGAATACTTATTATATATAACTAATTTCTAACATACGTGGCTTAAAATGAGCTACTCCAATCAAGAGGGAATAGTAGTTTAGATGTGTACACAAAGAAATAAAACCCAAATTAAATTTCATACAACTAGGTTCCTTCCTCTTGCTTAGATTCCCACAAGAAGCCGAAGGCTTCTACTTCCTTTCTATTCTCTACTCTACATATAAATACATATATAGTAAAATGTTGCTTCAATTCTAAAATTCTGAAGAACATTTTATATTTTATATAACACACAGCTCCAGTACGTAAGTAGGAGTGCTAGAGGAAAAGGGAGAAAAAGAGTTGGAATTAATAGTCTTGATGTATGTATATGCCACAAACTATGAGTTAAAAGTAGTTCTGAGGTAAAAGATTTGCTCTCTCATCTTCTTCTACCAAGTTTTTCCTTTCAAAAAAAGACGAATCCATCAAGGGCTTTGCCGCTTGTTTGATTGCATTGAGAATATATATGAAGGAGAAGAAACTATAGAAAGTTGAATTTTGCAGAGTGTTTGCCGAGTTCACGGAAGCATAAAGTGCCTTCTTTTTGCCTCTCTCCTACATACCTTTTTACTTTAACTCTTTCTAACCTGCCCATTTCATGTTTTCTACTAGAGAAATTCTGTCTAGACTTTTTTCTACTACAAATCAAATCAAATATATTAGGCAGAAGATGACTAGAGTAGTAGCTCAACTAATTCATTCTCCTTTGGCTTACAATGGTTATTACCTTATTATTCTTACGCATATGTAGAAATTCGCTACGAAGGAAAAGAATGTAAAGATGTACAAAAAGTGAATGAATGAGAGAGAAACAGAGAAAATCATATTAAGACTACAATAAAAAAAGAAAGGCATTTTCTTAATACCCTTTTGTCAGCACGCACTCTCAACTTGTCCATTTTGTAGTAGAGAGAAGAACTAAATGTGAAGAGAGATGAAAGAGAGAGAGAGAACGAGAGGCTTTTAAGGAATTTTTTCTACGAGCCTAATGAAAATGTCAAAAGTGACATAACGTGAATCTCATATATGGAACTTGAGTAGAAAAACTTTGAAATGACAGAGAGAGAGAAAGAGAATGCCATTAATACTTGCACTAGGGCTTTTTTACATCTCAGTCAGTCAGTTTGTGAGAGATGAACTTTAGCAGCTACTGATGTGACATAATATATTTTATATGCTACTCTATACAGCCAACTTGACTCTCTGTCTCTCTCTCTCTCTCTTGAGTATGGAATGCATTTTCATAGTATAGTCTTCTCATTTCCGTGTAATGCATATTTTATGTCCATCCACGCACCCAAATATAAGCCTACGCTATGTCATATAGATTTTTGACGAGTGACTGTAATTGTGAAGGCAGCATGAGAAGAAAAGTGCATATATACAGGACTCTGGAGACTTGCTGGAGACATTGAACGTAAGAGAATCATTTAATTTAACTACTTGGTCGACTGCGTGAGGAAGAAGTATGATTAGAAAAAAAGAAGTCTCTCTCTTTTATTCCTTTTGTGTGTTGCTGCTGCTGTCTCTCTCTTCTTTTTGTTGTCATTGTCATGTGTCAACACTACTAAGAATTGAATATGCTATGCACATTCCTCTTCTGTAATGACATCAAGAAGAATCTTTCCTTTGTCAAGTCTTTTGCAATATGTTTCTCATACCTTGGCTTGTTGACTGAAAAGTATAGTATGAAGCTATCTTACAACACAAACACTTGGATAGAAGAACTTTATGGCATTCTCATCGCTGTCCTTAAATTCTCATATCATGACAGATGTAACATGTAACACATAGTAGTGTCTTCTCTTTTTTTTCCTTTTACTTTGTCTTGTCACGTCACATCATTCTTACATTGTGTCATAATATTGTTAAAAGATAATCTTAAAAGAAATGTACTAACTGTCTGCATATATGTCTAAAGTGGCTTGACTCTTTTATTAGGCCCTAATTGCTTTTCATATGTAGGTATACAGGAGCAACAACGGAAGAGTGAAGAAGTAAACAAATAAAACCAGCGTGGGAGTAAGCATATGAAACAAAGATGAGCTCACTTACAGAGAGATTGCCATAATAAGGTATAAAAGGTAGTGAAAATTATTACTAGAGATATTATGCGTAAGATTGTATTAAAAAAAAGAAATGTTGAAAGCAACATAGAAACTGGATAATATATGTTCTCTCTGTATGTTGTTACATGTCTTATGTCCATGTTCAGTATGTTATTTTATTCTTTATCAGATTATGTTGTGTTACGCATATATGATGACACGGGCTCTGCCCTGTTTGTTGTTTCCTTTCTTTTTTTTGTTTGTTTGTACCAACTATGAACTGGAATAGAGATAGAGATAGAGTACGATGAACAGAAAAGGAGTTTAGTTTTTTAAAGGAAAGGAAAAAAGTTTTTCTTTCAATTCTCTCAATTCCGCTATGTGTGAGGCAACCTTCAGAAAGAGTCTGCATAAATTTTCTCAAACAAACAAAATAGTGGAGAGAGAGAGAGAGAGAGAGAAATAGTTATGTAGAGTGAAAAGACTATAGTGCACTTGATTTATGATGAGCAGTTCCCTCCTCTTGTTTTTGGTGGCTCTCATCACCAGAACAAATCTTTGAGAAAAACTCAAAGTGCACATTCAAGAGAGAGGTCCTTTATAACTTTTTGTTTTTGTACAGAATTCCATTATCTGTCACCACTTTAAGCTTTCACCATTATTTTACTCAATCCATTCAATTAGCTGATTTGCATATTATTATATTACAACTAGTGTAGTACGGTAAAGAAAAACAAACTAAAGATGCACTTTAAGCAATTAGCAAAAGTAACTGTAAATAATTCAATTACGCTTCAAATTATTTGAAATACATTATAGTTAATTGATATATGCTGTTTTACATTATGTCCAGTTTTTTTAAAAGAAATATTTAAAAATTACTTCGCATACGTTGCGTGCTATGAACTCAGCAGTTGGTAGACTATTCTCATGAAGTTCAAACTAAATTCCCACAGAGTTGACATTATAATTACAAGGGTAGGTACATTTTTACCTTTTTCAATGCAACTCCTTTTTTTACCATTAAAAACACTCACAGGTATATCATGTATATGTATATTGTTGGTGTCTTACCTGGACAAGTGTAATGAGATTCATCGCTATTGTCGTGACAGTCAATCTGTGTTTTTTTAAGAAACAGCTATATACACAAGTTTACAAAGTTATCAAAATATTATAAAACGTAAGCTCATTACCTCAAAATCGCACTTCCAACTGGGAATTTAATAATAATAGTGTAATTTAATTACATGAAGATTATTATGTAATATAATTTTATTATATATTACCTTGCTGGAATACATTGCCCAGAGTCGCATTCAAATTGTGTTGAGGAACACGCACCTGTAAAATACGATATAGGACATATTAAGTTGTAGTACACTATACACAATAAGGTCATTAGTCAAAGCCAGTATAAATACTACATATTATGTATATATGTGTAGTTGTGCTTTGAAAGAGATGAATGAACATTTTTTTAGGCACGAACTCTACTATGTATTTTATAGAAGGCTACTCTAAGCATTTCTATCTACTACATTGTCGCATAAATGAAACTGTATTTCAGCAGAGCGTTATCTCTAAAACTTGTGTGACAATACATATTATTTCTGTCTGTCTAGAGCACGTACAATATCCAATTCATTGTCAGTGAAAAATTCCAGTGAGACAGAGAACATGGCACACATAAAAAGAGAAAAAACGTGAACTGTCTCAAGAAGGAAATTTTGATTTCAGTTAAAGGGATTTATGGCAAAATGTGTCAACATCATACTTGCACATTTCATACAATGTACTTACTCCAACAATGAAACTGCTGAAATTCTTATTCAGTACAGCACACACAAAAGTGAAACAAGTTCTTACACAAGAAACTACTTTTACCATTTATAACCATTTAGCATTACAGTTCCAACTACTTTTTCACATTCACTCTGCATAATGACTCTACTTTTATCACCACAATTGTCAATTTATTCTCCAACCTGCCAACAACTACTACTATAAAGTAAAAAGGCTTCTTTCTTAAACTTTTCACATGTGAAATCTCTTTTCCTAATGATCCTATATGCATTCTTACACTCATTTGGTGACATATAATTACGCACTTGGGACAAAATCCAATTAGGTTGATGACGCTTAAAGGAAGATGCCAAGAGAAACATTAAAGCTAGCGTTTGTTGGCACACATATAAATTATAACATACACTATTTTTTTATCAAAGAATCTACTACGTTCTAAAAGTACTATATATTATGATTGATTGCAAAATATCAGACCTTCAGTAAAAGTGATCCTTAGAGATATTAATCCAAGTAGTATAAAAGTATGAAGTAATACATTTTGCGTTTTAAATAGTAGCGACGACGTCTTTGACACGCACTTCATTTCACACACGTGCTTTGATTTCTTCGTCTTCTGTACACAAAATCGGTTTAAAAAAATTGAGCTCTGACCTCCTGAGCAGAGAACTACTTACTGGATAAAAATGTCTATTTACGTCTTTAAAAGTCTATTCTAATTGCGTATATATTTTAATTTAATGAATGAGAACCCACAAACGGTCAGTTACAATCAATTATCTCTTGTCTCTCTGTATGTACTGTGTTACAGTGATGATGATGATATCTATTTGTTGATATGTCACTTTCTTCTAAAACTCTTTCAATTATTTGAGTGCGAGATAAGGAAACAAAGAGCTAGATGTATGTGTATATAATGTGCCGGTATATATTGTATTACAAAGTGTGAAAGTGTAAAGATTACAAAACACTACCACATCAATTTTCTCTCTTTATAAATTGATATGTTGACACACACTTTAAGAGAAAATGAGCAAAGATCACGACAACTGTCTTTCTTTCTTTTTCACACACACATTCACAAGTAAGTTTCTTCTTTCTTTCTCTCTCTGTGTAGTTTACTAGACAGGCAGGAAGAAAATAATAGGAAGTTGAGTTGACTTGCTTTTGAATTCAGTTATATAATACCAGTTGGATTTTATAGTAGAAAAAGTAGCTTGTTGGTTGGCACTGGCAGTCAAAGAAGAGAGAGAGAAGTATACGCACAGAGAACAGGGAGAAAAGTCGGAGTTGGAGGCAGTGAGATTGCAATGATGATAATAAAATCGATGGAGAATGGAGTTGTTGTAAGCAGTGTAGTAGTAGTAGTAGTAAAAGGAAAAGTTGAGAGAAGAAAGTCAGTATAAGTAGTAGTATAAAGTATAGTATAGTAGTAATAGGGGAGAGACGAGAATTTTTTTCTTCAAGTCAGTAGTAAAAGACTTTCTTCTAAAGAATTGAAGTAGAAGTCACACAGCCAAGTTTCAAAGCTTTCTGTCGAATCTCACTGTCGTGGTCACTTTATACAATTTTCTTCAATGTAGTCTTACAGGTGTGAGAGAGATAAGAGATTACATACGAGTTGACATTGACAGTTAGTATAGTTGACAAGTGTCAACTTCAAACACTTTTATACTCTTTATACACACTGTCTCAATTTTCACTTTTTAACTTGTGGCATAAACCTTTTCTCTCTAACAAAACTGAAATATGGTATGTGTATTTTGCCGGATGTCAATAATTACTATGTTGTTGTGTGTATACAGAAAACCACTTTACTATTATGTTGATATTACAATTTACTACACGGGAACGTGTTTCTCAGCCAAGAACGTGGTTAAAACTAACTCGACATGTGAGCTTGCACAGTGTTGTAATTCGTCTATTCTATATAATATATAGAGGTACTACTTACTACCTATGATGATATGTAGTAGAAGAGAGTATTAAAAAAGAAGACGAGGAAAATACCCACAGCTCAAGTTGATGCTACTATTCTATTACAACAACTCTATGATCGTATGATTCTTCTCAACTATAATATAACTTTAGTCTTGCTAGATACTTCTTCTTTTCTATTACAGAATTGAGAATTGAATGTATATATAGTGGGGGCATAAAAGAAACGTTGATGCTCCCGGCCAAAGAATTCTCTTTTTGCCGTAATGCATTACATAGTTGTTGTTAGCGAACAGAGAACAGAAAAGTGTAGCAGTTTACTGACTGCTATTTTTCCCTTCTTCTTTTATATCTGTGAGTTCAGGCAACCTTAGCTTAGCTTAGTAGCTTAAAGGTTGATGATTGTTAGTAGTGCAAGAGTATAGATAGATATTCCCTCTCTTTAGAAGAAAAAAAGTACATCCGAACCGAAAGGCATATATAGAAAATAGTAGTTGCCAATTGCTCATTTATGAGTCCCTTCTTTTCTAGTATTATATAAGTACATGAGTGGTAAAATGATGTAATAATAGACATACATACAACAGTCAGTTATGACGCTGGTGGTATGACAGAAAAGTAATACTGACCTTAGCAGTAGTAAGCATTTAGTTGTTGCGTTTTGGCAATGCCAAAAAGCCGGCAAGTAACTAGGTTAGGTATAAAATGTTCATAGAATTAGCATTTCATATGTACACCAAGTTGAGTAACAGAGCTTTACGTATGTGTAAGTATAAAGGGGAAACAAAAAAAAAAGAGTTGAGCTTGAGCTATACAATTATTGGTAAGTGAAGTTTTGTATACACGTAACATAACTCATATATACTATATACAGCATATATATAGTATATACAAAAGACCTAGTTTAGTTTAGAGAATTTCCTATGAAACCAAATGGCTAGAGTAGAAAATCATCAGCTAAACCAAGGTTGCCACTATTATACCTACCATCACGTTATATTATAATAGCAAAAATGACGAGCCAACAACTATTGTGTTTTTGTCTGCCGTATAGTAGTGGACTACCTCAATTATTTACACAATGATGATGATGAATCATATTTTGCTACTCTACGTCAAAGAAACAAAGATGAGTAGTCTAAAGTAATCTAACGAGTCTAAGAATATTATCTACGTATACACGGATGTTATAATATCTTGTGATTATGATGTAATAAGTAATGATGCATTCGGTAAAAACTGTGAGATGAGTAAAAGGATTTTTCAATGAACCTACCTCACTAAACTCACACCAACCACTATACCGACAGAGTTTGAGAAAGTGTAAAAGTTAATTATATGTAGCTACATGGAACTTGTGAAAGTGTCAATCATGCAAATCAAAGTGTATACATTGAATTGTAATTATATAGATATATTCATGGATAAAAGTGAAAAGAAAATGCTCTGTTGGTGGTACATTATATATTGATAGCGCTATAAGTAAATATGTTGTTGATAAACCTTAGCATAAAATGAACTCTTTGTAATTCCTAGTGATAGCAGGTCAAATCAGTAGTAGGTTACAAGTATATGTATCTACACAGTTGTATATTATATTGAATGAAATAAAATCGCAATATTCTTCACTACTTTCATCATTCAATATATTTGCGATTATACTAGAAAATAGATGGATTGAATATAAATAGGAAATGAAAATGATGAATATGATCTTTATGAAATGTTATCAAAGAACTTATTTTTATGACAGTAATGCAAAACAAATCATGTTGAAAGTCCAGAAAGAACTATAAACTCATATAAATAATGTTTCCAGTCAATGCACTCTTAATGTGTAATCTCAATTACTTTTTAAACAAACAAGTCAAAGTGTTTAGATTTTAATTAGAAATAGTCTGCGCATACTTTAAATAATGCACATTATATGGTAACAAATAACTTTTATAATGTAATTCTTACATTATTCGATAGGAACAAAATTTGATTGTCAGTTCTCTATAACAGTAGAAGACAAAATATATGTATATAGTACCAGTGATGCATAGGCACAAAATATATTATATTCGTTGATGATATTTTCATTGTCAATAAATTGAGACGGAATGATGATTTTTGGTTTGAGATTTGAGACAAATTTCAGAACTAGAACTTCATGAGATCTTCAGTAGTTTGCTCTTGATTCCTACAAAAAGGATTAGGTCTTGGACGTGCATTAACTGTATTGTCCAGAATATTCATTTCTGCTGTCATCTTTTGTAGAGAAGCAACTGATTCTTTCTAAAGTTAAGATATATACAATTAATAACACCAAACAATTTCATTACAAATTATCAGTACATACGGTTTCACGGAGAGAATCAACTCTTTGCTGCATAGAGCTTAATCTTGCTTTCCATTGTTGTACGCTACAGATAATTTGAGACAATGTTAATTGAAATCTTTATCATCAAATTAATACACTAACCTTGCTTCTCTTAAATTAGTAATCCATCTTCTAGCGTCATCATCTGTTCTAGCTGTGAAAACATGCCGTTTGTCAGGTTCATCGTAGAAAAGTACACCAAATGCAAATGAGAGATCACTGCTATTTTCTTGTTGTACTGAATAATTTTCGAGGACAATTACTCCAGTAGGCTATGAAAATAGAAAATCAACGTTAAAATTTTATACTACATGATTGTTCAAAATTACATACCTCTTTAAGATCAACCATTCCCATTTCATTAAATCGAAAGTAAAACAATAGATTGCCAACTAGTTTGAAAAATCTTTCTCTGAAACCTATAAAATTGATAAGAAAAACAATAAAGTGTCAAAAAAACATTGAACATAGTACAATTCCCAATTAAAAGGGTACATTACATTACCTGTTTCTCTAAATGTCCCTGGCGGAGCTCGATGTTGTAATCTACCTTCTATTTGAGCTGTACTTTTAGATAACAATATCATTTCTTTTTCATTGAACCTCATCTTCTTTTTTGGTTACACATCAAAAAAAATAATGAAACCAAAACTGAAAAACTTTTTGTTTATTTTCATACAATTGTCAAATGCAAATTTCTTTGGCGCTCAACATCTTGTTACTGATTACAATAGATGCTACTTCTGCCCTCTAATGCAATAGTCTAGCATATACATTTAATGTTGACATAATAGAGAGCAGACACAACACAGAAAAGGTTCTTGACTTCTTCATTTTTGACAGAACAACAAAAGAGATTCTCAATGCAAAAGCGGCTGTTACATTAGATTCGTGGTTGGTGAGTCAGTTGAGTTAGAAGAGAGTAAAGTAACGTCCATAACATTTGGTCTCGTAAGGCTACTAATTTTATTTTATTTCTTGACCATTTGTTGTAAATCAGTATAACGGATTTTACTGGTGGAATGGTTAGAAATTGGATTGTGCAAAATTTATTATAGCATTAGCTCAATTTTTTAGCTTATTCAAAAAGTGTGTAATAAATAATACCAAAGTTTGAAGTTGAAGGTGAGTTTTGTTTGTTTATTTATTTAATGTTTATCAAGTTTTGTTCGTTATATTTATAATTTGAATTACATTGCTTATATACAAATCATGAATGAATATTAGCAAATTGTTATTTATCTGTGGTTAATTGTGAGATATTATGTGTTTAGTCTGTTTAGTATTTATCTAGTGTAAAGCCAAACAAAAGTTAATTAGAATTTTAAATCAGTTGAAAGTGGACACTGGTCAGTTCATTAAAATATACAACAAATATTTGAAAAATTTGTTGAATTTGTGAAATACTAGGCTACCACGAAAAATCATCAATACATGGAACATATTTTCGTATATTTTTCTAAACATAAGTTTCCTTTTTTGTTTGTTTGTTGTTGAAGGTTTTTGTGTGAGAGTAGTCTCTAAGTAAGACTGTGTGGGTGACGACTAAAATAATGGATGGTGGACAACTGATGTTGGCACTTGGCTTGGGCATGCAAGTCAATATTAAAAGAACTGATGGTAAGTTAAGCAAATTTGACTATTTTTTATGTAATAAATAGAAATTGCATTACATCCTCTCTTTCTACCAAATTAAACTCATTGTCACATTAGGAAAATTATTTATACAAGTTTTCCTCTTTTCTATTTTCCCTTGAATTTCCTTTTCTAGTAATAGTTATGTTATGTTGTACTACTACGAAAGAGAAGAACTATGAAAGATTGAGACAAAATAAGAAATGGTACATTGTATTCATTCATATATAGTTTAGTTAATGTGATTTTTTTCACCTTGAGATAAAGAGAGAACGTCAAGTTCTTCGCTCTTGTCTGTCTATGACCAAATTAGGCAATTATCCTTTTCCTTATGTTCTTGACTCTTGCTTTTTGTCGTCCTCGCTTCCAAAACTTCAAATATAGAACTTGCATCTTATGCAGACCTTTTGATGTTGTAGATAATGATGTTAAAAATTAGCAAATCTAGTAGTATGTAGTATTTATAATAATGCTTTTTGATCTAATTATCACAGGACGAGTTCATCATGCGGTTGTTTCAGGTGTCAATTATGAAGCAAGAAGTGTTACAGTGGAATGGTTTGAAAAGAATGAAACAAAAGGAAAGGAAGTGAGTAATGTAGTAGTAATTAACAGTCTATAAGAATTTTTTTATAATATAAACAAATAATCTTTGTCTAGGTTGATTTGGATGCCATTATTGCTATGAATCCTCACGTCGCAAGTGGATTTGCAAGTGGAAATACAAATGGAAATGACAATGCAATGCACAATATCACCTCAAATATTAATATGCTTCCTCCTCCAGCAGTTCCAAATAATGTACGCTCGACGATAATGGCAAATGAGGTCAGTTTTGTTTTGTCACTCACTTACTTAATAGTTAGTTCTTTACTTCCTGGTTTCACAACTGGAACTGGGTTGTTTCAAGTCATGAAACCTTAATAATAATGGGAGCTACAAATAAACACTTTTAGTTAGAAATGTGTAGGATTTTGGAATCCATATTCAATAATTGATACTTACTACTTTACTTTTTAGTACTTGAGTTTAAGTGTTAAGTATTTAGAACCGGTTATATAACACGCTTGAGACTGACTTATTTAGATGACTAAAGATACTTTCAACCACTCAACTCTCATGTTATTTCTTTATTACCGGCAATTTAATTGTGATATGCTACTATATGAAACAATGAAGATTTATATATTGAGTATAGTTTTTCACATTTTTAAATAGATTTTTTGCTTTACATTTTATGCTGATATGATAGTTCTGATAGTAGTCTAGCACAGAAAATATATATTGCACAGATATATATATATATATATGCACGTGTGCGTAGACTATCTGTTATTCTGTATAACTGATTATTATTATATGATGATTTGACTTTTGGTAGCTTAAAACAATCAAGAGAAGTATTCGTTCGTTTTTGGTAAACAAAAAGAAAATTGAGTTCAAAGTTTTTGGGAAACTAGGTAAAGTACGTAGAAGATATTAGGTTAGGTCGATCATTAGCCTTCACTTTTGTTTTGAACAGAACGGAAACTTAAGAAGAAGTGAGTGAGTGAGTGAGAATCAGGAGAAGAATTTGACTTGGTTTGGTTTAGGTTAGTAGTAGTAGTTGGAATTAAGAAAATGGTAATAATGGTGTCATATGTATATTAGTGGTTCGTGGTTCAATAACGAGAGTTTGAGTAAAAAAATCTTTTTCTTCTTGTTGTTAGAGAAGAATCAAATGTAGATGTTGTATATTGACGAAAAGTAAAAATCAATGATGTAGCTTTGTACTTGCTGGCACCAATACATTCAATATTCTTCTTTACTTCTTCTTCTTCTTATGTACAAAAATATCATTCATCGTAAGTTTGAAAGAAAACTCTTAATTGACAAGTTGGTTGTTGTTGATGATGTGAATATTTTCTGCTGTTGAAGTACAAATTGGGATGAAAACCAATTTTGGCTTTCAAGTTTTTGACCTTCACGAATGATGAGTATGTACAATGCAGCAGCATTCATTCCTTCTTCCAAGTATAGTTTAATATCAGTAAAATACCAAGTTCATCACTGTTGTTATTTCAAGTAATAAGAAAGATAGAAATGTTTTAGCACATATATAAAACTCTATAAAGGGAACAATATCTTATTTGGATATCTATAAACGTTCTGGTTGAATTGCATTCATTTTTTTCATATGACCAACTTTTCATTATTCTTTTGGTCAGATGCTTCTTTTTCATTTGTGATTGTGAGTTGAGTGTATCAACAAGAGTTCAAACTTTTTTCTATAGAGTCTTTACCCAAAATGCATCTGTTTACTAGTATATAGTGATTATTGGTTATTTAGTGAGTCATTCCTCATCAGTCATCATATATAGCATAGTTAGTTATAATATAATGTTGTACTTGTGTCGTATCTTAGCAACGGCTAGTATAATAGTTACTGTGTTAAAAGTACTAATATTGCACTATTGTAATTTTTTTTTCGATTGGTTTAGTTTAGTTGCATAACCATTTTGAGCCTATCATATTTTTTTAGTTAATTCGATTGTGCATAGGATATAAGTATATACTCATACATATATCAGTAATCGCATGACCAAAATTGGTAGTGTCCACTTACTCACTTTATGTAATATGTAATAATGTAAGGTTGACAACTGGCATGTAGTTTTTGTGGTGGAATACTTTTCTCTATATCTATATATGAATAGTATAGCAAGGCAAGCAAAAGTACATATTATTATTAGGAAATTGGAGTAGAAAAATTCATGCACGTATAGAGTCTATTAAGGACAGCAACTGGAACAAAGAGTTATATTTACAGAGTATAGTAGTAGTTTACATTGCTACTTTTGTTATAATAGACGATCGAAGAAAGTCCAGGTAGAAAAACTTCCTGAATTTGACTTGACGTTTGCGCCGGCCTATAGTCTAATGTTAACATAAATAAAGTATGTTGTTGGTCTTCTCTCATTTCATAAAGGCAAGCCCGCAAAATTTACCGATTCTATTGTGTCCACACATCAGTCAACATAACATGTATATACAAAAGAGTTATTGTTAACAATAGTTGAACTTAGTGATAATAGTTGCTGAATTGTTGTTATTATTATTACATATTGTAATTGTCCTTGTAGCTGTCTCTCTCTCTCTTCTCTTCACTTGTAGCAATTGACCATTCACTTTTAGTCAACCATGAAGGTTTTCATACCAAAAGTCCATAACAATTTTCAACCATCAACAATACATTTATTATATATTTGCAATTGAAAGATCTAAAGAGCTGACACAAAATGATGTTTACTTCGTGTTGTGGAGGTTTTTGTCGACCACCGAAAAAGGTCATAAGTCCATTAGCAGAGAAAAAGATTGACAAAGTGTGGACAATTGGACTTGGACAAGTGCAAACAACAACTACTGAATCTAATAATAGAAAAAATAACAAAGATAATAATAAAAGTGTTGGTGGAAACAACAAAATACCTTACTATAAAACAAAGACTGAGTTTAATAACAGTACTGAGAAAAATAACTTGAAAAATTCAAAGAGTAGTAGTAATAACAAGACTAAAAATAATACAAGTACAAGTGAAAGCAAGAAACAAAATATTCATGCCAATAGTAATAATAAGAACAACAACAGTGATGGTGGTAGAAGAAGAGTACCAATTAGAAATACAATTAGTGAAAATTTTCTTAATGCTCATCAGTTATTAGGAGGATGTGATTCTGATAGTAATTTATCATATAGTAGCAATGCTGAAAAAGAAGGTACAGAGAGTGATCAGTTTAATAATAATGCTAAGAAAAGAAATTCTCGTGGTGGATTATCAAGAATCTTTTGGGTAAAACTAAAATAATGTATTTGTTTGACATTGATTATTTCAATATCAACAAGTATTTATTACAAGTTAACGACTGTTTGTTATACACATATTCTTATGTGAAATATCTATATTGTAAAGTCTTTTTTACTTTTACAGCGTGGCGCATATATTCCTAGAATTACAAAAGGCCTTCTAGAATCTTCCAGAATGAAGATATCAACTTGAAACTTGATATGTACAAGCTCAGATAGAATCTGTCACTAAATCTAAAATTACAAACTGATAAGTCTTAATTTGCTCCTGTACGGTACTGAAACGTTCATGAAATTAATAGGTCCAAAATACGCAGGCAAATACTATATTTATATTACGACATCTCATTTTAAGCAACGCATAAAATAAATTAAGCCATATGTTGGAGTTAAAAGATCAACTAATTGGGACTTCAAAAAGATATTGACAAAGAATCAATATGTTGTCTTTCTCTCAGAACTTAAATCAAAATATCAGAAAATGAGAAATCCAACTTTTCTCTATATCTTATGTCGCCACGGGGCACTGTAAGAATAAGGAATATCAACCAAGGCACCATTTCAAAGGTAATTAGGGATATAGTAATAAAAATAACACATAGATTATTTTTAGCATGTCTGCATTGCATAATCGGAGTTTATATGCAAAAACCCAAATGCAGATTTTTCAAAACGGATTTTAGTGCCTCATTTTTTGGTATGTTTGAGCTTACACCTCTTGCTCTTGTATTCCTCAGATTTGGGTTCGTGATGATAATTGGAGCTCAAGACATGCTGTAATTGTCACCACAAGTTAAAATCTCAGAACTAATTTTTTCAGTATGTAACGCTTCAATATATTTGATAGGTGCTCGCGTAATTTGCCTAGGTCACCTTGATGGAAACCTGAGTTCTTCACATGAGCAAATTAAGACTTATCAATTTGAAATTTTTTATCTAGTTACACAATCGTATTGAGCTTGTGCATATCAAGTATCAAACCGATTCCATGCTTTTGTAAATGTCTAGAAGGAATTTTGTAATTTTAGGAATATATGCGACACGCTGTA
>VCNE01008455.1:0-11464 GCA_009869805.1 Oncopodura yosiiana
AGAGAACAAGACAGTAGCAGAAGTTACTATTATGCATTATTAGCTTATGTGGTCTGGACATCAATACAAACTAACATCGTAATAAATTTGAGTAATCTGCAAATATGCAATATACTTTAAAAAATTTATATAGTATACATAAATAATTCTTTACCAATTTACAAAATTACAAACCGCATATTGTTGTTACCGTTTTTCAGTAGACTACGTTATATTGTATGTATCTTTTACTGTGCTGTTGATCTTAACGTTATATATATACCTATCTATAGATCCTCTCTGCATAATTATATGTATATCTCTGTTTTTACAGATATGGGTCACGGTTATACTGCACTATACATATATATAGGAAAGTACTTAATAGATCTTTATGCAAATTGAGACTCTTTAAACTTTAGAGTAAAGTGATGTGTTGTGTGTGTGTAAGATCAGTGAGATTTTTTATCCTTGAACTTGAGCCAAGACTTTCCCTCTTTCCTATTTATAGTGCAAGTCTACATGCTTTACATTTATAACATGTTGATAACTATATCTTCCACTATAGTATGTTATGCTGTAAGAGAATTGCGTCACATAGAAGAAGTCGGGATCGTGTGTAATCTTAACCTTTACCCATATTTTTTTATTGAACAAAGTTTGCTTTTGCTCATTGCCATTGAATTTAAACACTTTATTGCCTTTAGTCTATATAAAAGGATTTTAAAATCCTCAATCATATCACATACATGTCTTCAATAAAAATATATAAAAAATCAAATGAATTTCATCACTTAGATGAAACCTTGACTTTGAATAGAGTAACAAAATATTTACATGATGAAAAAGAAGTACATGTGTGCTCTTTTGCACTCAACACAACTGCTACTGTCTACAATGTAAGAAAATGTATTGAATATCATCAGATCAATGAGCTATTTTAATAATCTTTGTTTCTTCAATGATTCATCTCATCTCAGTTTCACCACTTTATGTCTGGAGAGAATAACTTTTCACAGAGACCAGACTTGACTTTTTTTTCTTTATGCAAGAATCTTGTGCATGATTTCGTAAAATTTTTGTTAGAAAACATATCAACACTTGTGTCACTTGTCGTCTGTGCTCTTCTTGTGTCATATTTATTATGATCGTTTTCAAATCTGTACATTGCAATCATCAGTGCCAATTTAGACACAGACGACAAGAGACAGCATCAGCAGAATTGTAATAAAAGTGTACAGCATCTAATAGCTTTCTTTCAGTTGACACCTCATAGTCAAAAAGTGTTTTAGTTTTTTTCTCAAAGTGGCTATATATAACTAATTAGCTCAGTATGTGTTATCTATTATAATAAGTACTTTTGTTTTTGTTTATTTAAATCTAAAAGTTTATTTTTTCTGTGTGTTTTTATTTACAGAATGTGAAAGCAGCAGCGTCCGAAGAAAGTAAAAGAGAAAACACAACTTTTCATCTTTGACTGGCTATGTTTTTCACTGACTGAACAATAATAGACTCAAAAAAAAAACGTTTTGGACCTTATTTAATTATTAGAGGTACTTTTTTCAGAAGGGTAAAAAAATATCTGCGTGGGTAAGAGTAAAAAAAGCTCTCTTTCCTATTTGGATTTTTTGAAAAATATTTACATACGTAAAAAATGGTAGCGTATTTTTTCACATTTTTTATTTATTAGATTTTATCTTCTTGCATTATACTTTACTACTTTTTCTCCTTTCAAAAAATGTCAACAAGTCTTTTCAGAATAATGCAAAACTTTTTAAGCATAATTCAAAACATTTTTTTTATCATTTCATATTATTAAAAACAGACATTATACAATATATATATAGAAAGAATCGAAATACGGAAATGACCTTTCTAACCCGTTAAATTTTCATCACAACAAACTTCTTTATCACATTTTTATATATTCTTATCTTATTATATGATATATGCAGAGAAGCACTTTCAATATATATAAAAGAACCCTTTTATTTTGCTTTATCAATGTATGTTTAGATAGAAGAAAGAGCATAAGAAATGGGTGAAGTGACTGAAAGTCAAGGTTTCGTCTCCAAGACTAGTACTACAGCAGTAACATCAGGAGGAGGAAACGTAGGTCAGGGTCAAGTCCAACATAATCATCATCACCATCATCATCCATCAGCACATGGACAAGAATTACAATTACCAACTAGAATACATCATCGTCTCCAGCATACTAATAATGTTATGCAACGTTCAATGAATCTCAATGGACATCATCATCATCATCAAAATAATAAACAAATTGTTGATGCTTCAAATGGAAATTCTACTTCCCCTCCTCCTCCTCCTTCTGTTGTTGAGAAAAACTCATCTACTTCATCAAAGAAACAAACTGCTCCTCCAACACAGCAACAACAACAAACAACTACTCCGTCCAATACTAAACCTTTAACAAATAATGGTTCTTCTTCTTCTTCTTCTGACAAGAAAGATGTTGTTGTTGTAGATAATAATAGTACTAGCAAAACTGTTAAAATTGAAGATGCAGCTGACAACAGTGATGACAGCAGTAGTCATATAGGTGAAAATGGTTGTTGGATTACCTCAAAAATTAAAGAGGAACAATATAATAGCTTGGCCGTCTATCTTGTACCTGATGCTACAACTCAAATTAATGAGCCCAACAGAGCAGAAAATTCATTGCCAAGAAATTTAATTTTGAAACCTTCTTCAGTTTTAAGTGACGTAAGTTCAAGTTTTTATATTGTTGCATTAATATATAGTTATATTATGAACTTGAACTTGTGACTTGGTTAGTTGACAATGACAAACAAAGATTTGTAGTGTTAGCATTTTTGTATCAAATTGTAGAAATACATATAACTAACCCTGACCTTTTTTGAAATTATCGAAATGTATTTCATCAATAGTCTCTTTTTTATGTTTGTCTGGAGAAGAAATTACATAATTTTATTTACAGAAATAGTTTATTTTTTTAGTAAGATGTGATGAATTCCAGAGAGTAGATTCTTCCAGAATACATTTGTAGTTATGAAATTTTAAAATTAAAAAAAGAGATATACATACATACACGTGTATTGGATTAACAACATTCCAACACACATTACATTTTGCAAATTGCAATATTATATATTTCTGTTAGAGCAAACAAGTTGCTAGAAGATAGAGTATAGAGAATCTTCTTCTATTGTGTGGTCAAATATACCAGTAGTACACAACGTGTTATGTTTATTATAGCAAAGGGAACAAAGTTCAAGGAAATATTGAGCTACACTACGTCATTTGACAAATTACATAATATATATATTATTAATTCAATCAATGTTGTTACTTTCAATATCATATAATAGGGTCTCGGTGTTTGGAGTCGTGATTACATTCCAGTCGGCACTAGATTTGGTCCATTTTGTGGTGACATTTATGAACCACAAAATGTACCTAGAGATGCATGTCGAAAATATTTCTGGAGGGTAAGAAAAAAATTAGCAGCAATTATTTCCAAAACTTGTCAATGGGGCATTTTGAGACATTTATTTGCTCCTTTATTTATTTAGGTTTACAAGGAAAGTGAATTATGCTTTTATGTTGATGGCTATGATACTTCTAAAGCAAATTGGATGAGATTTGTAAATCCAGCATATTCATCTGATGCTCAGAATTTAATTGCTTGTCAGTACAAAGTAAGTTGCATAATTAGAATTATATATTTTATTTAGATGAATAAAGTATTATGTAATTCTAAATTTCTTGTTGTTTTAGATGGAAATCTACTTTTACACCGTCAAGCCGATAATGCCCAATCAAGAATTACTTGTATGGTACTGTCGTGAATTTGCAGAGAGATTACAATATCCATTAACAGGAGAAATGATGTTATTAAAAATTCGTCAAAGTGTTGCATCAGAAGTGACAACACCATCAAATTCAGCATCAACAAGTGTTAATGGTAGTAATCCACATTCTCCAGAAACAGCTAGTAGTAAAGAACAAAATTTACTTTCTCCTGGTAAAGAATATGATGTAAGTCGTGGGCAATTAACTCCAACTGATGGTTCAGTAAGATCAGATGAAGGTTATCACAGTCATGGTTATCATGATGATGCTATAATGACGCCACCAGAAGATAGCTCAGATTCAGATTATGATAATAATTATGTATTGGACTTTTCTACAAAATCACCTCCAAAACCAAGTACAGATAGATCACAAAATCGTAAAAGTAGCTCAGAAACTGAATCTTTATCTGCATCACCATCATCTTCTTCATCATCAACATCATCATCAAAAAATCATAATGAATTTCGTAAAGTCAAAATTAAAATGCCCAAGGCATTTAGAGCAAATAATAAAGACAAGGAAAGTAGTAGTAATAGTAGCTCAAGTTCACTATCACCAAAATCATCAAGAGACTCAACTCCACCGCTTTTAAAAGTTACCAACAACAATACTAATAATTCTTCTAGTTGTTCTCCATCCAACATATCTAGTAGTATGTCACCAAATTCTTTAAAATCTTCAGCATCATCAGATGTCTCAGCACCATTAACACCAGCTTCAAGTCCACCTAGAAAAGATAGTAGTGAAGGAGGAGGAGGAGGAGTACTAGTATTAACAAGACAGCGAAGTCCTAATAAATCTCAATCTCCACCATCAACTACTACTACTCATAATAATAATAATTCTTCAGCTATGCGTATTTCAAATTTAATTTCAATTAAAAACTCTCCTAATAATGAAGATGCTGTAGGTAGTAGATTTTCTACTTTGAGTCCACCTCCTGCTGCAAGCATTTTAGAAAGCATTTTACTAAGAAGAAGAGGTGGAGAAGCAGTAGTACAAGAGCCATCATCATCACCTCCACGTAATAGTACTCAATTTACACCAATGGTTACTGTAACAGATCCATACTTTTATAAAAAGTCATTTCGTTACTCCAACTCTAATAATAATAAAGATACTAAAGATGTTGTTCCTTCTACTCATCAGCAACAGTCACCTTCAACTACATCATCATCAATTGTAGTTAATGGAAATTCTCATCAGACTACAACTGCTGCTGCTGTTGCTGCTAGTAATACTTTAACACCACCACAAAGTCAAGCGAGTAGTCCAAAATCATCACCAGAGTCACAAGCAAGACTACTAAGCTCATATATTCCTAATTTACCACCATCACATCATCACCATCATCATCACATAGCTGCAGCAGCTTTATCAATGGCTCATCCACCACCTGGATTTTATTCTAATGGACATCCTCATTTATCTCATCATCCACAACATCATCCTTCAGCAGGAGGTGCAGCTGGACTAAGTTTATTATATCATCATTCTCAACAACAATCACCACAAGGACTAATAGATAATAGAAATGCTGATTTACCTATGGATAGAGGAGATAGAGAAAGAGCTGAAGGATTACATATTAAAGGACCATTTAATTTTAGAAATTCTCCACCACATACACCTCATTTAAATGGTGGTCAACAACAACATAATAATAATCCTTATAGTAGTCATCATCATCCATCATCACTTCATCATCCTCATCATCATCAACATCCTGGTGTTATTCATCCAATCAAATATGCTACTAGTTCATCATCAGCTTCATCATCACCAGAACATAATAGAAGACTTGGTGGAATAATAGGAGACAGAGGAATGTCAAATTTGTCTGGTAATTATGTCAAAGAATTGACACCATTAATTATATCTCCTCATGGAAGTGGTAGATCTGGTATGGATAGTGGTGGTAGTGATAGTAGTGGAGGAAGAGATCATGACTCAGATTATGAAGGTCAATTTAGTCCCGGTGCCAGAGGCTATAGATCACTTCCATATCCATTAAAGAAAAAAGATGGAAAGATGCATTATGAATGTAATATTTGTTATAAAACTTTTGGACAATTATCAAATCTCAAAGTACATTTAAGAACTCATTCTGGAGAGAGACCATTTAAATGCTCTGTTTGTACCAAGAGTTTTACACAATTAGCTCATTTGCAAAAACATCATTTAGTTCATACAGGTTTGTATTAAAATAACTTTAAAGATGATCTAACTTAATAAGCTTAATAATATAAATTTAATTTAATGAATTTATAGGAGAAAAGCCACATCAGTGTGATATATGCCACAAAAGATTCAGTAGTACCTCAAATCTTAAAACTCATCTCAGGCTTCATTCTGGACAAAAACCTTATGAATGCGATCTGTGTCCTGCTCGATTTACACAATTTGTACACTTGAAATTACATAAAAGACTTCATAACAAGTAAGTTATAAAAAATTTTTAAACTCTTTTAGTAGCTTTTCAAACTAATGTCTTAACTATAATTTCTTCTAAACTTTAGTGAAAGGCCGTATATTTGTAACAACTGTGGTAAAAAGTACATTTCTGCTAGTGGACTCCGTACTCATTGGAAGACTACTAGTTGTCGTCCAAGACCTGAAGATGAATTAAATCTTGAGCATAGTCCACCAAGTAACGGTTCTTATCCTCAAGGATCATCTCATCATTATGAATATCCACCGTCTGAAAATGAGGAAGGTAAGTATCTAGAAAATCCTTTCAATCGTTGTTTATATATTTCTAATCATCTTTTATTTATTTACAGATATTATTGACATTGAAGGTCATGAGAATTATCCACCATCACCTCCAAGTCCAGGCTCTAAATCTGTAGATGTCAAAATTGATATGCCAATGGATGATGACGAACATGAATCATCTCAACATAATAATAATAATAATAATAGACCTTCACATCATCCAATTGAATGTAAATAGTTATAAAGTCAAAAGAAGACTATACACACTAAAAACAAAATATCTATATAATGTATTATTTTTATTTTCTCTTAGTTAAGTAAGTAATCTCTGGTTGTTGTTGTTAATATTATTAGTGATAAGTCGGGATATATAAATGTATATAGAAATTCGCTGCTACTATTAGTTTTTAGATTAGGTTTAATTTAGTTTAAGTTTAGAAGTATAGATATGATGACTATTATATTTAACTGACTTGATGATAATTATTATGTATAGTACATATATTACGTTTTGTCATTTTATATTGACTTTTAGAAACAAATATCAATATTATTATTATGCTTTAAATTTATACATATATATAACTGATTGTGAAAAGGAAAAAAAGATTGACTGGACCATATGTGCTGAATGTTTAAAAAAGTGTAAAAAAATTACAACTACTGCTCAAATGTCTCCTGTACCTTTTAGTGACGCTACATATATATACAAAAAAAATCAATCATACCGTGTCAAAAAGAAAAAAAAACAATCAAAAGGATAGATATATTGTAATGAAAACTATTGATAATCTCATTCCTGAATATCATTTTAGCAAGATATAATTACTAAAATGTATAGTTTTTAGTGAAAGTATATATAAATTAGGAACAATTATATGGACCAATACATAAAATTCTATAAAAAAAAGTCCAAGAGTTTAGAGTAACAACAATTGAGTAGACAATCTCATCGCTTAGTACACTGCTGAAATGCATTATATTATATACAAAATTTGAGCACATCCAATAATGTGATATTTAAGATAATCTTTGAAACATTATCACGCAGTTGCTACTAATATATTATATATCTAGTAACCACTTTAAACTGAAGAAAAAACTGATTATTATTATTATTATTATTACTATTCAAAGAAATATATTATTATAATTATATTTTTACTATGTAAAGAAATGCTACCATTATACTACCACAACAGACCACCACGTTAAGAAAAACCGATAGATTTATGATATTTAAAAGAAAAGTGATTAAATAAGTAATTTATAGTGTATGTTTCTCGTGATAACATAGTTCAGGGTCTTTTAGACATTATTATTATACTTAAGTGAGCGCAAAATTAATTGTTTACGTATATATGTAAATTGTACTATCGTTAAAAAAATCATCGTACGTCTAATTTGTTTGTACCCTGTAAAAAGTAATTTTACCAAAATATAAATATAAAAATAATGTTTCTACCAACGCAGACTACCCACCTACAATATTGTGTATATTTGTTGAATATATTGTGTATCGTTTGTTTGTTAGCTAGCTTTTGTGTAGTACTAACTAATCAAATATTCTGTTTAAGAAATGTGTCTATATATATAAAATGTATAATTTAATTTATACGTTGTTGTCTATCTACTCTGTATATTATTATTGACATAAAATTGGACAATCTTAAAATAAAATTCAGAACCAACAATTACAAACAATTAATTGATATTAATTGCAAAAAAAGAGACAATCGTTGACTGTTAATTAAAATGGCGATTTAAAAATGTCTTGTTGCCTATCGTCATTTTTGTAATGTATATGTGCATATAATATGCCTTGTTAGTTGAAAATTTATCACTCAGCATTCTCTCGAAAAGAATCAAAAAATAGCTAATAAACTGATATTGTGATTTATGTAATTTACTATAAGCGAAATGATTTGGTTGATCATTATTGTAAAGTTTACATTTTTGTACATGTACATAATATGATGGCGATTTGGGGTGAACAAATTATATTGACAGAGACTATAAAAGTTTACGTACTTTACTACTATATTATTATGTATAACTATACACTACATACTATGATACTATAATATGTTACTTTACTATAATATAATATAGTACTCTACATTATATATATATATACCAAAAGTTAATTTATGTTTGACTCATTAATCAATTGAATATCAACGTTGCCTGTGTATAAAAAAACGTTATTACGTAAGGTTAACTACTATAATTATACTATTATTATATTTTTGTGAACCAAAATAAAACTTTGAAATGCAGTCATATATAAAATAATTTGTTTGTTTTCTTTCTTTTCATTTTTGGTTAAATCATGTTTGATTTCTTTATTGCCCGTTTGTATGACTTTGTTAAAATTCCGTATATAATATTTTCCGTTCTTTCTTGAGATACATTATTATACTTCCAAATATCGGAACTGAGTCCATCGTGATTCTTTTACATACATATATTATAATTATTACTCTAATAATTACAATTTCACTATTATTAGTAATAAGAAGCAGACAAAAAAATCATTGGACAATTTTCTTTCTCTAACATTGTTGTTGAATGAAACCGTCAAAAAAGAAGAAGAAACACAATCATTGCGCTATTTAATTATTATTACAGTTGAATATACAAAGAGACACACAAAAAAAATGGGAGAGAGTTAATTAAGAAAGAGTTGAGAGAAATAGAAAAGGGATTTAATGTAAATCTGTACTCTACAAAAAGACAATTGATTTTTTTAAATAAACTTTTGGGTTGTGACAAATAGTCTTAGTATTACTTGTATTTTCTTTTTCTTTTTGATAAAGCTGCTAACTAATATACATTCTGAATTTGTACAAATTACTCATTAAGAAGCTGATTTTTAGCTTTTTGTTGAAATAATTAGATATTACATATTATCTGTAATTTATAATAATCACTATAGATAGATAGGGTGTATTTTTTATGCACAGAATTTTTACATGACATTTTTATATAAAGAAAAGAAACAGATTGAAGAGAGGATGAGAGTAGAGGAGTTACTTATCTTGCATATATATAATGATAAAGATTGTGGCTATTGTTATTGGAAATAATCCTATTTGAAGAAATTTTATCTAAACTTACATTCTGGTTACATATTATTATACATTCCTTCAGACGATGATGAAGTAATATTTAATTGTTTAAGTCGAGGTTTTGCCCATTCAACAAAATCATCTATAAGGACTGGCCATGCTCCTTCTTCGTCTAGAAAAGACAAAAGTTATAATTATGATACTCTATTTTTAATATTTTCATATCTAAACTAACCATAATTTGTTAGATCAGGTGAAATGCTTTGGCAAAAGTCCAAAAGTAGAACCCATGTGTCTCGTGGGATAGATCTCCTATGTTGTTCCTAATTTTTAACAGCAATTATTTATTAGAGACTTTTTAATATGCAAAGAGTTTGTATAACCAAATATTCTTATTTACTAACTTGTAAAAATTGGGTCCAAAGTGGCAATAAAAGAAATCTGCCTTGTAATAGAATATTCCAATACGGTATCGCCATGTCTAATTCAATGCCTTTCTGATTTGGATTCTTGGCATAAGAAAAGGAAAAAACATAAAGATCACGAAACTTTGACAAATCTCGTAATGTTTCTGTTTCCAACGAAGGAAGTTTATGTCTCAATTTATCTAAAGAGTCCACTCTGTTAATAATATAATAAGAATTTTCAATTATTCTTTTTTATTAGTGTACATTATTTTTGGTTATATATGTATGTAAATTATAAATAAATGTAAATAAACATTACCCCAAGTCAAGGAGTCCATTATGAAATTCTTCGCGAGAGAATTCACATTGTGTTGCAGCTCTCATTTTCCATACCATTACAAGAACTAAGCGAGAATCTGGTGATAAATTGAGGTCTTGTAGAAATCGGTAAATTCCTTCTGCATTCATTTTTTCAGGTTCATTGGGATCTAAATTATTATAAAATAAGAAATGAGAGTTGATAATAATTCTACTGTATATCATTTCCAAGTATGTATATAATAAGTAGGTATATGAAAAGTGACTGACCTCTATATTTGTTAAATAGTTGATCTATTTTCTTTCGATCAGCAGCTGGCTGTTGTTTGCTCTGAACTGAATCTCTCCAATAAATATCTGGATTTTGAAAGTATGCATCGGATGCTATAATACATAATAAAAATAACAAAGAAAGTTGAATTAAATTAAATCATTACATTGCATGCTATATAAAACTATAATACTCACCTAATTCTAGTTTCCAGTCATGTTGTGACAAGCAGTAAACTGCTGTTTGTTCGCTTGTTTGTGTGAGAGCAACAAATTTCTTCACTTTATCACGATTAGCAGCTGGTTTGATTTTATGCTATTTATGAAATTAGAGGAAATTAAAGAAAGAGATTAAAATACTGGCAAGCAATTTAATTTTTATAGTATAAATCACTTACCATTTTCCTAAACGTTTTGAAATAAGGAAGTTTGTGTACGATAAAAAAATTCAAACACAAATCTCATTCACACTTTGTTTTCAATTATAACGAATTTATCTGAGATTTCAATCAAGAATATCCAGAGAGTCTTTCTTTGGTACAGCAACAACTCCCTTATTTCGTATTTCAATACATTCAAATCACAGGTCACCACTTCTTTCACTGGTAAAAAAATCAAGTTTCAAATTCAGCAATCCACTATAAGAAAAAATTGCAACAATAAAAAAAATTAGTAACTTTCTCTCAAATCTGAAAATATCAAAATTGTTTGAATTTAAAATCCCAAAAAAATAATTAACTTACCAAGCGACACCTTTGCTAGATGCTGCAAATTGCAACTTACACACTTATTGATCTTCAAAACATTATCCCAAGTTTATGCCAAGAATCTCTAATCACTAATAATAAAACAACAATT
>VCNE01008456.1:0-10266 GCA_009869805.1 Oncopodura yosiiana
CCTTGACAAATTCTTGTAAGCAAATTACTACTAAAAAGATGGCCTGCTAAGTTTAGAAAGGCTTAGTGTAGCTAATGGCTTTTCTCCTACTATGAAAATCATTTCTTTCTATGTATGTAAAAGTAGGAAGAAACTGAAGGAAGTTGAGAGCAAGGAGCACACAAAATGTTGAATGAAGGAAGAGGAAAGAGCTATCACTTTGTATATACTTCACAGTTTGGCTTTTCTACAGTATAATAGCATTGTAAAAAGACAAGTGAATCCAACCAGGGAGAATTTCTTTTGCAACTTACTACACACAAACTAAAGACTTTCTCTCTCTCCACTTTCTTATGGTTTACTACACAACATCACCGAACAAGACAAGATAGTTGTATAGTAACATTGCTGCTGCTGACAGAATTTGAAAAAAATCCTTCTTTTTTACTTTTCTGCTATTTCTACTTTCTCGTAAGTATAGAAGAGCCAGAGAGAGTTGTAGAAAAACGTCAGTTTACTTGAGCTTCTTGTCTGCTGCTTCTTCTTGTTCCTCTTTATTGCTGTGAGTCAATGGCTGGAAAATTGCATTGGAGTTGAGAGCGAAAGAGAAAGAGACGAAGTTAAAGAGAGAGACTTTGAAAGAGGATGTACTTTGGAAATTTGTGGCTATTTTTTATCTAAACCATCTTTTTCTTTTTTTCCTTCTCCGCCTACTTTAGCTGCCAAACTGTAGTTGGCTTGCCTTCATTTATTTCTTATATATACACAACCTTCAACAGAACAGAGTACACAGCATATCAAAGAAGAGCAAAAAATCTATAATTTTCACACTGAGAAAAAAAGGCATTCAACTAAAACTTCTTTTTGTCTAATCTAATGCAATACAAGAGAGAGAACAGTATTAAAGGCTTCAACTAAAATTGGCAGAGTCTCGTAGCTTCAAATCAATTATTCAAATGTACAAAAACGTGTCTGTCGAGAGCAAAGTTAAAGCCAATATAAATAGAGGGAGAGAGAACACATCATTTGATGTTATTGCAGTATATATAAGTAAAGTGTGGTTTCAATATAAGATTTAGAATGTATTGTATTATATGTGTGTGTAGAAACTCATGACAGAAACGTCTATATATATGTACCAGTAATGTTGTTGTTCATTCAATTCAGCAAAGACCAGAGAAGAGAAACTCAAAATGTGTATGAAAAGCTGACTACTCACACTTGACTACACTTTCTCCTTCACTGCCTCAAAACTATGAAGAAATGAAAGCTGAAGTGTAGAGCGAGAGATCGGATTGTAGATATTTCTTCTAAAAGTAGTCCACTATAGCACCAAGCTAAAAGCTACAACAACAATATCACAATAGAGAATTAGGTAATGGATGCTGGAACCAATCTCCAATTTCCTATATTGGTTCACTGACATTATATCAACTTGTAAGTCCAAAAACTAAATCTCATCATCTTCTCAGCTTTCATCATCTCATCTTGAGTTTCTAGCCTCTTTTGATTATCAAGGCTCTCTTTTGGTATTTAATAGTGAAAGGTTGCTCAGCTCAGAGACAGTGCTATATAGTCTTGTTAAAAAGCCCTTGTGTATTCATGTTGATGTTGAGAGAATGAAGCACGTGTACTATTAGACTATTACTTCTATGACTTAACAAAATTAATTATGTTATACACTCATCTATATCTACAGTACTTTCCCTTCTGTGTGTAACTAAGAGAGAGAGTCAAGTCAAGTCAGCAAAAAGAGAGATCGACTAGGCAAAGTCTGATTATAGGAAATTACTTTGGAATGATAATGATGATAATGTAATGGTGATGGCGATGTGGTTTTCAGAGTCAATATGGCCGGTTCCTATCAACTAAGATGAGAGAGGAAAGTAAGGTAAAATGCTAAGTACTAAAGGCATTTTAGTAGATGGAAAGATGTAAAGTGTAATAAAATGAAAGTGCTGGCGTGATTAATTTGTGGTCCTTCTCTTCTCAGGTCATAAAAGCAAAGATGCAAGGAAAATGGAAGCTTTAAAATTGAGGTCAATTGGGACAGATGGCGACAGAAAGTTTTTTGTGAACTTAATTATTTTTAGAGACAAAAGTAAAGAGTAAAGTAATTTAAATCAATCTGATATTTTACTCTTGTTTTTACTTTTTGTGTGTGCTGTAATGCATACTAATAATGCAACTTTGACCACTAAAAGAAAATGGGACAGTGAAGTTTTGTGAGAGAGTTGAGAATTGTTTTGTGGTTTGGCCCGAGTTTTCTCTTTTAGTGTAGATTCTCTCTCGTTGAGTTGAAAATATTTGCGAGTGTGGACAACATATAGAAGAGAAAATATATAAGACTGAGGAAGAAGAGCAGTCCTCAAGCACTTTCTAGTAATTTTATTCAGTGAGCGTGTAAGTAAATAGTATGTGTCTCTATCGCCTTTAAGAAAAGAGAACTGGTTATATGTACTCTGTGCTTTTTGGAATCTTATTCTTCGAGAGAGAGAAAATAATTGAATTTTCTACCAGATGAAATTGTTTTCTTGCGGCTTTTAACAAAAGAGTTGAGAATTGTTTTGTGGTTTGGCCCGAGTTTTCTCTTTTAGTGTAGATTCTCTCTCGTTGAGTTGAAAATATTTGTGAGTGTGGACAACATATATAGAAGAGAAAATATATAAGACTGAGGAAGAAGAGAGCAGTCCTCAAGCACTTTCTAGTAATTTTATTCAGTGAGCCTGTAAGTAAATAGTATGTGTCTCTATCGCCATGAAGAAAAGAGAACTGGTTATATGTACTCTGTGCTTTTTGGAATCTTATTCTTCGAGAGAGAGAAAATAATTGAATTTTCTACCAGATGAAATTGTTTTCTTGCGGCTTTTAACAAGAGTATGAGGATGAGAGAGGAATAAGATAGAAAAGAGACAAGACAGTGACAATCATGTTGAATAAACATTGTGAGATGAGAGCAAAAGCATCTAGAGGGGTAAAAGAAAATTGACTTTGTGGTGGTAATTAAGCCACAACAATTATCAAATTTCAAAAGATGAAGCTTAGAGAAGCTGTTTAAAAACACGCAGACTTATTTATCTTGTCTATCTTTGGAATTTAGAAATTGAAAAGTTTAAAATTGAATTCGTCAATATTAATGGAAGCCGGAGACTACTCTACTTTTTTGTCATTTATCTGCTGAGACATTTTTGTGTCGCTCCTTCATTTTAAAAACAATTAGAGAAATAACATCTGTCTCGTTTCTCAAACTCGTTTCATCTTCTATTTCAAAGCTAGAAAAGAAAATTGCTTTTATTTGCAACTATTAACAAAAAGTAGAGCAAAGTTCCACTCGTACATTTAAATACTACATTGATACATAATGTCGTCCACTAGTACATTGTGACAATAATTTTATATCTAATAAAATTCTAAGAGTTTTTTCTTCCTCTTCTTCTTACTAAGCCAATTAATTATTCTTGACTACAAAAGTCTGATTTATGATTGCTCTCTTAGGAATTTAGAGCTTGTTGGGTCTAATTAAAAATATTTTTACAAGAAGTGCTACATTTTTATTGCTTGTATCACACTTTCCTTTTTTACTTCTTCTAGTAGAGCAGAGAGTAGACAAAAAATGCTAAATGTATTCATAGGTTTGTTCTTGTGTTGAGTCAAGTGGAAGATGAATGGTTGTGTAAACGTTGTTGTGAAGTATCTCTAAAACTGTGTGGTAGCAAGCAATAAGCACATAGTATTATTATCATCAAAAGAAAGAAAACAGAGAAGAAGACAGAAGATGTAAACACAAAAAAACTCATTTATATTTAATAGGATCAATGAAAACGTAAATAGTTTTTCACTATCTTTCTCAGCAAGAGGCAAAACGAGAACGACTATTTGACTATTGCCACAATGTATTACTTTACAGTTTTTTTTTGCTGAGCTCATCATGAAAAATAAATGCGAGAAAAGAACAAGAGAGAAGATGAAGTGTAGTTTATTTTTTTACCTTTTGGTTTTCTGACTTTGGTTTTTTTCTCTATCAAAAATAGAGAAGAAGAGCTTAGTAAAACAGTTCACCATATAACTCTATGAATTTCTTATGGGCAACAACTACTAGAGAGAGAAAGAGTTGCAACATGATGTTTTCATTCTTTATTCAAATTGACCAATTTATTTCTTTTAGAGGATTAACCTCATTTCACTTTTCTTAGTATTTTTTCTAGTAGGAAGGAATAATACCGTCAACTAAATTGCACCTGTGACAATAGAATTACAATTGGACTCAAAGAAGTGAGCTGGAGGATCAAAGTTTGCAAATTGACAATTTTCACAAGCTCTTTTGAAGTTTAGTCACACATTCGCAACCTATTAGCAATATTACTTGAGGACGCTAGTCAACTTTCTTTTTCCTACTGTTTGACATTTGACATCTAATATTATTGCAACTAGTGAGAAAGAGAGAGTTCACCTACGCTTCTTATATATAGAGCAATGTACAATTTGCACAGAAGAAAATCTTAAGAGAAATAATGAATGAACTGCGTTTCACTTTTCTCTGACTAGAGAGAAAGAGTTTTTGTATTATGTGGTGTTTGGATGAGATCACGTTTGAGTGTAATGGGAGATCCCGACCAAAAGTCATTCTATTCTCCATCTTTTCTGTTTTCTTCCTCTACACTTTCTTCTTCGACTTGGGCATAGTATAATACTACACAACTTTAACTTTTGCAGATTTTCGATTTTATTTCTCTCTTGGGTGCGTACTGTAATAATACTACTACCTAAAACCTATTTGAAGAAGATATATACTAGGAGGTAAAGACAATTCTAGCTCATTCACTCTTACTCACTTCCTCTCACACCATATACAACAGAATTTATACTCTACAGATCTATCTATCTCAATTCCCAATTCTTTAGTTTCAAAAACAACTTGAACTTGTGGTTTTTGCTGGGAAAGTGGCTCGTTCGTAACTTTCTCCCACTCAGGTGATAAAACGTATACAGCACAAAAGTTCCTCCGTGCTGCTTCTGGCTTAACCAAAAGTCTCGCATGGCTTAAGTGACAATTGTCAATGTATTGTATTTTTTATATTTTGATTATTGGATTAAGTTAGTGGGAAAATAAAATTAGGTTAAAGTTATACTTTGTAATTTGTAATGAACTATTTATGATCGAATTACTGCTTAAAATATTTTAGCTATAAGATTTCCGGATAAATTATGTAATAGCAAAATAGGATTAAGTTAGTGTGAAAATAAAATTAGGTTAAAGTTATACTTTGTAATTTGTAATGAACTATTTATGATCGAATTACTGCTTAAAATATTTTAGCTATAAGATTTCCGGATAAATTATGTAATAGCAAAATTCCGCTTAAAATTAAAATACCAAGAAAGGAACGCTTGTTTCTAATATACAGTTTCCAATAATTTACCACATTTTGTCTCAATCAAATTAGATGTTGTTAGGTTCCATAGCTTAAGCATATAAGAAAAATTTACAAGTTATTTTTCACCTTTGCTGAAATCGAGCTTTTGCACACACTTTCACTTCTCCTCCTCTACTTTCTCTTTTCTACGTGACTACATACAGATCAATACTTTGCAATTGACTTTCTTCTTCTTTCCTTTTTCTCCCTTTTCTATTCTATACGAAGGTTCTTTATACTCTTTCCACTACTGCTGATTTCTTATATTCTCATTCTTTTGCACAAATACGATCATGCAGTGAAAAAGAAATTGTGGGTGGTTTGGTTTTTTTTCTTTTGCTATATATACGGTACACATGTAGTCGTACATATCTCTACACAGTAGTCTACTCTGTTTGCTTACTTCATATAATGTGTCGATGTATTGGATTTAGGCGAGAGAAATTTCTTTTTTGATTTGACTACTATGTATTATTTTCTTTACTATATATGTAGCTAGTCTCACTTTCTCTCTCTCCAATAGTTTTATATACATACTCCACTCACTCTCATTCAGACTATAATATATTAGTGAAAGTAGAACAACTGAATGAGTATACTTATGAGCTTACTTTCTTCTTCTTCCTCCTCTCGAGTCTAAAACTAAAGTTTCTACATATATAAACGTGATCTAACTAGCATCGTCA
Source organism: Oncopodura yosiiana (assembly GCA_009869805.1). NCBI lineage: Eukaryota > Metazoa > Arthropoda > Collembola > Entomobryomorpha > Oncopoduridae > Oncopodura > Oncopodura yosiiana. The sequence goes on from VCNE01008456.1 coordinate 6,080, forward strand.
ACCACACACATAGAAGAAGGATTTTACTAAAAAAGCCATCGAGAGAGACGAGAATAACGAGATGCAATACAATTTATTGTACCATTAGGAGAAGGAGTAGTGATGTCTGTAAATTTTAGTAGAGACACTTGTGAATGGAGATAAAGTGTGATTATAAGTGAAAATGAGATATATGATGCTTGCCATTTCTCTCAATTGACGTCGCATTAAACAACGACTTATATTAGTACACAACTCTTTTTCTTTTGCTTACAACACCAACACTTAATAAATAGTGTACAGAGCATTACACATTTATGACATTATATACTTCACATGAGTTTTGACTCGTTATGAGTCTCCCTTTGATATTTACCTTAATATGCGGAGACATGGAAGTGAATAAAAATATATATATATTGCTATATATAAAGAGAAGACGGTTTGATCTATGGATATATAGACTAGGAAGAAGAAAATAAGTTGAAGTATATTACACAACAAAATTCTCTTTCATCTTTCATGCTTCATTTTTGCATAAAAACCTTGAAGAGAGAGAGAGAGTTGAAGTATAATATATAAAAGAAAAAGGTAGGTTCTTTTTCTAAGGCTGCATTGCTATTTTAAAAGGGAAAAGAGGAACTCTCATTTAAAATTTATATGGAAAAGCACTTTTTTGCTTTCGCACTTTACACTTCTGTGCACATTTGAGTGAGTTCAACTTTTTAAAGTTAAGCACACTTGCCTTTTGTATGTTTAGCTATGTATGTGTGTGTCTCGTCGTCGTTTTCAACTTTTTCATATTATATTTTGTGTCTATTATAAACTTGGCATAAATGTTAAGAGATGACTAAACTAAACTACTATGACTATAGGAAGTAAATATATGTGTTTAGAGAAGACGTCTCTTATCAAGATATCTGCTTGACAGAATACAATGTATTTACTTCAGCATCATCTTTATATGTTAGTTTCCTCTGTGAATACTTAATACGTGTAAATAAATAGTAGAGAGAGTATAGCTACTACTTGAGACTTTTTGATGGAGGACATCATATTAAATAAGTGAAGTAAAGCTGACATGAAAAATGTCGAGTCTTGTTTAATAATCGAGTGGATATAACTTCTTTTTGCTTCTTTAATCTTTGCTCAACAAAAGTTTTTTTCGGCACGCCGTAAGTCAAAGTAATAACTTGAATATATTTTAATTGATTAATTTAATTTTAGCAAAGTACTAGTATAATTGACAAGATTGGTAGCATCAAGTTATCAACAGAATCAAGAATCACATTTATCTAATAATCAAAACTTTAGTTTAGATAATTTCGCTCAGTAAGAATTTCAAACGGCGTCCAAGTTGAGTAGACTGTACTCAATATTAGTACTTAAAGAAACAACTTCAATTTATTGGTAATTTACGTATCTGTAGTTAGGACATACAAATTAACTCAACTTTAAGAATCTTTGACAGAGCATATCTTTCCAAATTCAATTCAGACGGCGCTTAACTAAAGAAACTTTTTTCAAAAAATTACATAACAGCAAACATGTCATTTTCTCTAAAGACTTTCACTTTCTATTCACGTATACTATATACTAAGACCAAATTTTGAATCAAAACACGTTCAACACTTTCCTTTCCACGTTTAGCTAAATTTGCATAATAATACTTTGGCCTAAAAGTTGCAAATTGTGTGTACATAATATACACTACACTTACATAGCCCATTACATTTGAAATATTTGCAGAGTGTTCTCTGCTTTATCTAAAGTAAGTATTTTATATGTAGTATGGTGTGTGATCATGCATGCTCTCATTTCTTATTTCTTACCTGAATGGAGAGACTTTAGTATATTAGAGTATGAGATCCACGCTCATAGAACACACACGTGCTGCTACACATCAGAAGAAGAAAAGGAGAAAGTTCAATTACAATATCACTGTTGTACAAGAAGGAATCAAACAAGTTCAGTTATTTAGTAGTCAGTTTAATTGTAGCACTATGTATATAAGTACGTAGCTATATTATCCAATATTCAATATTTATTCAGCAATATTATTATACTCTCTCTCTCTTTGTATTACATCGTAAAGTCAAAAGCCATTTCACAAATACACACACATTATTACAATATTTCTCTCTATGTTGTAGTACATGTAAAAACACTTGAGTAGTAATTTTGAGATTGAGATCAGAATTAATAATAATAGTGATATTATTCACATCACGAACAAATGCAGCAATTTCTAGTCCACAAAAGTTTTTATTGTCTCTATAAAGTTATTTTGATTTCAGTTTTTTTAAACTGCAGTTTCTCTCTCTCTTACAGGTTGCACAACAACAGAGTAGCGTCAATAAACTCGCGTGAAAATTTTCTTGCTAAAAAGTTTTTTCAAAGAGTGAGAATTTGTTTTGCCCACAGAAGGTTGAATGCGGGAGAGAGAGATTTGGATCGACACTTCTTCTTACACCAATTCCAATTCATGAAATGCTTTCACAATCCTACTGTACAGATGAGATATATACTTTTTCTCTCTCTTTGCTCAACTCAACTCAACTCTGCTGCTCAACTCTGAGAATATATCTAGACGGTCAAAAAACGCGAATAGTTTTTTATATGCTCTTCACTGCGGCAAGGAAAGATGAGTAGTGTATAGTAAGAGCAGCTCGATGTTTTAGCAGTTGTAGTTTGAAGGAGTGTAGCACAATACTAAAAGTTGTGTAGCTGAGAGTGAATGTCTAAACGTAATACTGAAAATTTCAGTCTAAAAAGCTTACTTTCTCTCGTATAGCATAACACTACAGACTCTGTGTAAGTCTACAGCATCCAAAGGGAAAGAAAGCAATATATATATAGAGCCATTATAACTTTATCATAGCAATAGAAAGTAGTTGAGTTCAGTTCAGCTCTTTCTCTCTCAGTTGTTGTAGAAGATTGTAGAGACTCAAGTCCTACAGAGTAGTCACTTTCACTATACATTGTAGTAGTAGAGAAAGTTCAGAGGATCCACAGACACACAGAGTTTCAGAGAGAAAGTGTAGTGTTGAATTTCTCGAGACATGCGGGCTACGTCCAACTTTTTACTTCTCGCCTTCCACTTCCTCGACTATTTCTCTAGTTTTTGAGAGAGGAGCCACACAGTGAACTAACTCTGTAGCCGCTAGAAAATACATTTCGAGTTCGGTTTTGCATGCGGCATCCATATCTTCTTCTTCTGTATACTATAGTAGTATCCTTTTTAGAGAGAAATGTAATGCAACTAGGGCATATACTTCTCTCTCTCTCTCAACCACAGATAGAAAAACTGTTGTGAAAGCTTTACACTATATATATATATATATAGTTTGCAGAATTTCTTCTTGTCTAGTTGCTCGTACATTTTTGGCTTAAAAGATATAATGTGAGCTGAAGCATTGAATTTTCTCTCTGCTTTTAAAATGAAGAAGAAATCTTTTAGGCTCTTCTTCTTTTTCCTTTCGTCCGACATTTACTCCTTTTTTTATCAGTCTCACTTCCAGCCTACATACAAGACTTAAGATGTCTATGGCTGTAGGCTCTAAGCTAGATTTTAGGTCGGCATAGAAGAGAGAGAGCAAAAAGTAGGAGAAAGTCTTTTTAGGAAGGATGAAATCTTATTCTTTTGACTACTTACTTCTTCACTACTATATAGCCAAGGCACTCTTTTAGTAAAGTGCAATAACAACATAACACCAAAACGAACGAATGGATGATGACATTGCAAAAAAGTACATTTGAGATGAGTGTATATATCTCTCTCTTGCTGCTGAACATGACTTAGTTTTGAAAAGAATAAATGCGCATGTGATTTGCTCTGCTCTCTCTTTCACATTTTTTTCAACTTTGTATACTTTTGCCTACTTTCACTACTTTCTCTAAAGTGTATATACTTCACTAGTATATAGTACTTAGTTATTTTTCTAGTACAGTCATAGCATTAAGAAAAAAAAGGAAAATCCAATGTGTAAAATGAAAGATCATGGCTAGATGCTTTTTTTATGTTGCAGTAAGGAGAAAAGCACTCCAGTTTACTCTACTAGGCCATCATGTATATATAGTACCCAAAGCTACAATGAGTCTTCATTGGGATTATACTCTTATATGTACTGAAACAAATATATTTGTTTAAACTAGTTTCGTCCAGTATTGATAATTTTTGTATAATCTTACATCGGTCTTTGACCGCT
>VCNE01008458.1:0-12954 GCA_009869805.1 Oncopodura yosiiana
GAGCTTTATCAACCAGATAATTTGCATTTGAGTGAATTAGGGTATAGACAATGGGATAGTAGTATGAATCAAACTTTTTATGAAATGTTAAATACGTTTTGAAATAAAGTTGTAATGTTATGATTGATATGTTTTGGATTACATAAAAGTGAAGTTTGTTTCTGAGTGTCACTTATGTATATTTAGTGTCCTTGCGCAATGTCATGTAATTCATTTTGTTTACAAAAATAGAGATAACAACAGAGTCTAACTTTAATTATTGTCACTTTGAAAGTAAAGTAAGATAGTATCAAAATGAATAATTATTTTGCTATAACTTTGCTTCTTGTAGCCGGTAAGAAATATTTTAGTTTTTTGGCTATTAAAAGTATTTAATATAAACTACTTATACTAACTAGTTGCTACTCTTACAACTCAAAATCCTTGGAACCCTGTAAATAAGCCGGAAGCATGGTGGCATGAAATGCATCAAGGATTTGTCAACAATACTCGTTACAATGGTCAAAACATAGAAATCTTATTCACTGGCTCATCAGTTTGTGAATTTTGGCTTAACGAAGGACGACAAATTTGGGATACATATTTCAGACCACTATGGTGCAGTTAATTATGGAATAAGAGGAGATCGTTTAGAACATGTACTTTGGCGTTTACTAAATGGTGAAATTGAAGGAATCAATCCAAAGTTAATTGTAGTATATGCTGGTTCAAATAACATTCCAATTAATAGTGCTGAAGATATAGTAGCAGGAGTTTATGAATTAATGAATGTTCTTTGGAGAAAGTTACCTCAAACAAATATTCTATATGTCGCTCCTTTTCCTAGAGAGGATGTATCACCAATCAATGGTACATTTGCAAAACTAATTGATGTCAAATCGAGACTAACAGCAATAGATGATGGTTTAAGTACAAGAATCTTAGATATGTTTTGTGACCTTGCTGAATGTGATATTTGGAGAATAAAATCAGGATTGTATCTTACAGACAAACTTCATTTAAATCAAGCTGGATATTCTCAATGGCATATTAGTATGAATCAAACTTTTTATGAAATGTTGAATTGATTTATTTGAATAAATAAAAATTACTATTGTTGACGTCAAAGCATTTGTTGCATGTGCTCATCACATTTAAATTATAAGTGGTGTCTAATAATGAGTACCACTTAAAAGTTTTGGTTTACGTAATTCTATTAAGATAACAATATTATGTCATAGAGAGTAAGAGAATAAAACTAATGTTTAGTGCGGATTTGGCAATAGACTGAAACAACAAAATGAATAGTTTAAATAAAATCTGTGTTTTGGTAGCAGGTAAGAACTAAAGTAATATTCTTTAAATCAACTCTGTTATAACTTCTTTCATGATTATTATAGTTACTGCTACAATAACTCTTGCTCAAAATCCTTGGAATCCTACTCCAAGACCAGAGGCTTGGTGGCATCAGAGACATGAAGGATTTGTAAACAATACTCGCTATAATGGGCAAAATATAAATATTGTCTTTACTGGCTCATCAAGTGTAGAAATGTGGAGTAGTACAGGATCGGCAATTTGGAATGCAAAATATAGACCACTAGGTGCAGTTAATTATGGTATTGGAGGAGATCGTTTGGAGCACACATTATGGCGACTAATTAATGGAGAAATTGACAATATCAATCCTAAGCTTATTGTAGTCTACACTGGCTCAAATAATATTCCAAATACATCTGCTGACAATCTTGTTGCTGGAATTTATGAACTCATTTCTACTCTAATGGAGAATGTTGCCTGAAACAAACATACTTTTTGTCGGTAAGTTTTTTAGACATTTAAGTGTATATTATGACATGTATCTGAAACATATATATATTTGTATGCAGGTCCATTTCCAAGAGGTGATGTCAATCCAATTAATAGTACATTTGCAAAAATAATAGATGTGAATAATAGAATAACAAGCTTAGACGATGGATCACATACAAGAATCTTAGATATATTTTGGGACCTTGCTGCCTCATATGGTCAACTTAAACCAGAAATGTATGCATCAGATCTTCTTCATCTTAGCTCTGCTGGTTATGTACAATGGGATTTATCAATGAATCAAACATTCTATGATTTGTTACAATAATAAGGAAAATAAAAGTTCTTTGACATAATTACTTAGTCATTTTGTAGAAAGTGGTTTTCCGTCCTGTCTAAATCAACCGACATAAAATTTTCCATGACTGATTATAATCTTACATTGGTCAGTTCAGTTTTAGCATAGCTGCCTGTCGTTACAAGACTTGCTAAATTAAATTAAGATGCATTTTCAAATATTACTTTTAATTGCACTAATTTGTGGAAGTGAGCAAGCATTTCAAATAGGCGACCAGTTAGAATTCTGGAATGCTTTAAAAAATTGTCCTACTGATACTCAAGAAGTTCTTCAGTCACAGCTTTCAGTAAGTCTTTTCACTTTATATGCATTCATGTGATAATTAATTCTGTACATTTTATTTCAGACAACATATAAACAATGCATTAAAAATTTGAGAAAACGACAATCTAAAAATAGAATAAGACAATTTAGTGAAATTCTTGATGCATGTGAGAATCCTTCTGGCTATAGAGCTTGTTGGTATCCTCTTATTGAACAATCTAGTAAATGTAGTCCTAATGGTGAAGCAGTTCCAGCCGTTTATTTAGCTTCATTTGAAGAAATGTGTGGAAATGACAAAGGACGAACTTTTGTTGGTTAGTTTAAAAAATAAATTTAAAATGATTCAATGCTAATTTTAAATACTATTTCTTTGTTTAGAAACTTTGGAGAAATCAATACGTGAAAATACAGAAGAATGCACTTCATCTACTGAGTCATGGAAAATGTCTTGTAGTTCATTAATTAGCGATATGAGTTCAACAGATCTTTGCAAGTAAGTGCAACATTAACACACTTGTTTTGTTAACAATTCTCTTAATTAAATATTATATTACAGGAGACATGATGCCCTAGCCAAATGTCAAGATATCCAATCATGCCAAGAGCAAAAAGGTTCACAATACTCTTTGGATACTTACAGAAATTCTGGTAAGCGTTTGAATTGTCAAGTTAGACATACTAGAGGATTTTATTACTACCGAAGAAGATTCTAATTGAAAATTGTACTAAATGCCATTAAAATTTATGAAATAAAATCTGATATAATCTATCCCCTCCTGTCATTGTTACTATTGATTTTCTTCCATGCATCACTACAAGACAATCATCGTTATTCTAAATGATCCAACAGGGATTTCATCATAGTCTTTTCTCTGATGAAGATGTGAAGTACTCTCATTTAAGAAGAAGGGAGTCATGTGCCAACCGAAACTAATAATGACGACAATACTATTATGCTTTACCACGTACCTGATAATGATTGTAAGCTGTAGCAGCAGACGTTTCATCTATTAGTATGTGCATCCAGTGCTACTAAAGTTTTCTTCCCGTCATCGTAATGATAATGATGATGAGTTCAGTGGAAGGAAATACATACAGATGAAGGATGAAAGTTTGGAACAAAAGATCGACAATAGACAAGAGAGGGGAGAACAATGCTACAGCGACGAGTGAGAAATTATCGATGAGGTCAGCTTAATGTTAAACTCAAGTGAACCGCAATGCCTGTCTGTCTCTTGTCTACAGATGAAAAGATGAAGAGAGCCGATCAAGCAAACAAAAGCTATTGATACATATAAACAAAAAAGCCCTGTGAATACATCGATTAGTCAGTTTGTTGGCCAAGTATACAAATCGCTGGACAATGGAGAATTTTGTTCTGGAGAAAGTAAGCGTCTTCTTCTAACGTAATTATATGGAGCAAAGAAGACAAGATTTTTGATTGTTACAAAATTTACATGCATTTCATATGCACTATGTAATCTTATTTCAATATCGTATGTAACATCTTTTCTTCTTTGCCTCTGGCATACAACTACTCCAGTTGTCAGAGATGAGAACTTGAGCCCAACAACTCTCTAAATCTTAAAAATGATCACAGCCCATCTTATGTTTTGGAGCAACTAAGGCCCATTATACAATATATCTATCGACAACTTCTTGAAGAGCAAAAAGGCTTAGATGGAATTTGCCTTCTAGAGTTTGAGTTGCAAGAAGAAAAGTCAAAAGAAAAACAATATGCCAGGCCACAGTAATACAACCATAGAAGTTGTAACAAGTATGTAGAGTCAGTTTCAGTAGACTTAAAAGGAATTTGCCTTCTAGAGTTTGAGTTGCAAGAAGAAAAGTCAAAAGAAAAACAATATGCCAGGCCACAGTAATACAACCATAGAAGTTGTAACAAGTATGTAGAGTCAGTTTCAGTAGTCATTGTTTACTCTTATTATATAAGATTTTCTAGGAAGCCATGGCAGATGAAATGTTGCGTGTGTGTGTTTCTTTCCTCGCCTTCATGCATTGTACTAAAACAAACAGAATAACAGTCAAGTGTTAAACTCTCTACAACAAATGGAGACTGCTGTTGGTGGTGGAAAGGAGATGAAATTTTTTGAGCCTTGACGAAAAAAGATAATTTACACTTTTCTTTCCACCACTCAATATACTAATGCTATTGGCACGTAATAACAATAAGAGAAATATTGCCTCCTACTCGATTCCTTCTTTTTTACTCAGTTACAATGATACAAAATTCATCGACATCAAAGTATCTCTTTCCTGAATTCTTCACTCTACTCCACCTACAATGTACATAATATTTTGACTCTCTCTTTCTCTCTGAAGCTGTCTATTTTCAATGAAAAGGCTTCCCAGAAGTTGTACTTTGTCTGTTCCAAGAATACGAAATGGAATGAAAGTTCCAACAACAACCCAACTCATTGACTTGCTACACTCTTCTTATATTCTATGTGCACATATAGAATAAGAATATTACTTGGCTCGAAGGCGTGTAGCTCAAGTTGAATTGATGGAATGGTCCTAGAAAAGCACATCCTAGATGATGGATAGATTTTATTATTGGATGTATCGACGGGCTCAACTCAAAAAACTTCAAGATGAAATGATGCCCACACAAGCTAAGGAAATATACAGAGTCAGCATGGAACATTGAAGGAAAAAACTTTTTTCATACATATTATGTATTTTATTATTATACTCTCTCTTCTCAACTCTTCTTCTATGGTGTGCTACTAAAGGGCATTATATGAAGAGACGTAATAAAAACCGATAAGTGATTCTAAACAGGTAATGCAATATGTGATAGCAAAAACTCTCCTGACTTGACTTGACTTTGACTCCTATGAACGAAAGAGAGAGATGAGACTCTTCTTCAACTCCAAAGGCAATAATCTCAAGTTGTACTCTTATGAGAGGATAAAGGGGAAGTAGAAAGAGAGAGAAAGAGAATGTAGTTGAAAAAGCTTAAAGCTAACTTAAGTTAAAGTACGACTACAAGAAGAAGACTATAATACTTTTGGATCTACAACTAAACTAAAACCAGCTGCTTATGTGTACATCTATGATATTATGCCTGGTTGACTTTTGCCTTACATAGTTTGATAGTAGTAGTAGGCAAAGTCAGTGGTATTAAGGAACTAGGATACATGGATAGATGGATAAAGTCAAGAAGAAAAGCTTGAGAGGTTTAAGTCAAGTGGTCGCATAGAATAAAGTATTATGTATGTATTTTAAGGTATATGTCAACTCTCACTAGAAGAGTGAGACTTAATACTGACTCTCTTGAGTTGACTGTGATGTGATAGGCAATAATAAGTTGCATAAGTTCTTTTATAATATCAGTCTGCCTTGGCATTTGCAAAAATGCGGCTCTCTGAAGCCCAAAAAGTTGAAACTCGTCTTGAAGAAAAGCCTTGAAAGTACTTTTTCACTTTTCATGTGTGTTATGTCATGTTATGAAGCTAGATATTCCACCTTCTGTGTAAGAAATAATTGATACTATAGAGTTGAATGTCGAATTTAGATTTTTAAAAATGTAAGACCAGGTTTATAGTAGATAGTAAAAGATACGCAATATGTTTTAATTTTCCTTCATACCTGTCCAATGCAAAGAGCTAAAAGAAATTCCACAATGTCTCATAATTCAAGTCAAGTCAATTTGGACAAGTTGCATGGATAGAAGAAGAACAACAACTGCTGTGACTCAAGATGTTAGCCAATTTACCACTTTTAGAAAAACGAGTTTCAACACTAGAACAGTCATAGCCCTTCTCTCTCTATTTCTCATGTCCTTCGACTTACGCATCAAATAATAAAAAGCGAAAAGTTTTCTTCTATGTATTTCTCTCTCATTTATGCAGAATTCTCTCTTTGTAAATATTCATGACGAAAACTTTTATTTTTGCACTTCAGTGTTGTTGTTTTCATCTCCGAGTATTATTGTTATGCAAAGCGCTATTTTAAAGTGAATTCTTTTCCAATTACAATGATGCTTAGTAATCTACACATGATATTGTTAGTCATTCAAAATAACTGAATATTTTAAATCAAGACATTTTTGTAGAACTGCATCATCTTAAATCTCTCTCACCTCTCCTTACTTTACTATACTACCTGTCATCATGAGATTTTATCTAGCGAATATTTAATCTTATTGCGTTCAGTTCAACTAAATTCTAATTCCCTTGAGTGGACTACTTTAACAACATTCCTTCAACTCACCTCTAGTAATAGGATTGCCAATTAGTTATAAACTCAAGCGTAAGCTGATAGTCATTAAATTTAGCAGAGAGGGCCATTTATTGCTTCAAGTATCTAAGCTCTATACTTTTAGTTCTCTCCTTTAGTCTCTCTTTGCGGTTTTTAATATTTCAACGCACATATCATAAAAACTTTTGAAATTCACCAATTTATTTATCTCCAACGCCTGATATTTAACAAGATTACGGTCAGAGAAGAAGCATATTATCTAAATTGCACGAAATTGACCTATGCTAGATATTTGAAGGTGATATAAAATTTCATGTGGCAAACGACCAAAGCTATATAAAATATAAATAAATCTTATACTCCTTTTAATAAAACTACTACGTATATTTACAATCAATGTGGCAAACATTTGAGAAGACATACAATAAATTTAACTTGTGAAATTCCCCTATTGTGTTCAAACAAAAAAAATAATTTGCATGAAATTAATATCGCAATATAATTCAGTTGCTGTTTGGTTGCTAATTGCGCGAGATCTATGCTAAAGTAAAGTTTTGGTTGGTTGAAAAGAGAAGCCGACACCAAACCAAGCAGCATGTCAGAGTCAAAAGTTACAATATATTACAAATTATGTATACACAACTATACAAAAAATACATTACAGCAAATCAAAAAAGTTTGAATATATATATTTTGAAATATCATGTAAAAATTTATTATCTCTTTCCTGTGTATCTTATGTCTGTCTACGTAAAAGTAACTACAGCTTATAATCTTATGTGATTCTTAGCGTCGGCTCACGATTTTATTATTCACGCACTCCTCACTCGTCTTCCCTAAAAATAATGAGAGACTTTTTAGCTTTTGCCGTAGAATCTCACCACCCTTTGGTGCTACTTATGAGCCTCAAAGTTATGAGATACACAAAAAAACGAAGATTTTCTAAAAACCTGATTTTTTTTGCTTCCTCTTTACTTCTAAACTGATTCTGTTAGTTATTCTTCTACAACTTTTAGACCTAGTAATAACAGTATGCATGCACAAATACTTTTTTGTAAAGCAGCGGTGGCTCTTTAACTTCTTAGTAAACTAGTACATTAGTATTTACGTTTGAAAAAGTTACAACATTTGAGCAACAAGATTTAGTGTTTTACGACTTAAATGTACAACTCTTTACTTTACTTTTGTAGCCTAGTTATGCTATAGAAAAAACTGCTTAGTGAATGACAATGAGTGAGTAGTACTACTATACTATATACGTAATAGCTTAACTTTTACACTGAAAGACTTGAGCTTATTGACAATTTATTTGGCATGTTCCTCCTAGTCTTAAATACAACATATATAAAATTAGTTGACTATATGTTCTGTGTTATGTTATGTTTGGTTTTTATACTAATGATTGGATACGATTAGTAAATCTGTCACTAAACTAGCTGTTTGTCACTCTGTCTCTCTCGCTCTGAAATGGTATTCTTAATGATTCCCCTTTTGAAATGTATTCGTGGAAGATGTGACAAGAGACAACTTTTCGAACAAAAAAACTAGTAGTGGAATTCTCAACAAAGCCACGTAATGGCTTAGTTTTTTTTCAAAACTCATTCAACATTACATTTGCAATCATACATGTCTTTAGTACTAGTTCCTTATTGTGTTTACGAGTATTTACCACATAGTAAAAATCGAAAAATGTTTTAAGACCATGGCATGAGTCTGCAATATTGTTGAAGGAGTCGTGACTCAGAATTTTCTTTAGAAAATCATATTTGATACCTCGTACACTACTTCCAAGCTAGGCTAGTTAAAATAAGCAGAGGAAAACTCAGAGATTTTTATTTCTTTTGCCTATGTTGAGTTTTAAAAGTTTAAGTTGTGGTGAAAGAAATGTAGAATGTTTAGGATATATTTTATATATCTGTTTCTAACTTTTTGGCTACTGCTTAATCACGCCTAGAGCATCACGATCAATAATTTCTTTTTTGGACATGGCGATTTAATATACTGAGAAGGCAGTGACATGTATATAAAGTTGTGAATTGTAAATGTTTATATTGTAGAGTAGATATATAGTGTACAGTACTTAAGTAGAAAAGGAGACCATATCATATAGATAGATATGTATACAACTTCTATGTACTTCTTGCAACATTCAGAATTAAGAAGCAGAACTAAGTAAAAAGTAAGGGGAATATTTTATGATGCAACTTGCAACAAAACTCAAATACCTGTGTCTAGTTTAGATTATGCATACCATAATATATACTAGCAAGCTTTTAATTTAGTCTAAGTATATGTATTATGTACACAAATGCTACTTTTTAAAAACTTGAGTGAGAGAGAGAGAACGCAAAAACTCAAGAGATTTCTTCTAACTACTTAAAATGAAATGCATGTATTCAAGTCTAGAGTCAATTTAACTTGCAGTAATAATAAAGACAAAAGTTTTTCGTGAGACGCTTCTTCTTCTTCTTCTTCATCTCATCTCTAAAATGCCATGCCACACAGACAGACCCAAAAACTTAAAAACTTTGACATTCTGAGGAATAACATGAAGAGTTTTTTTCTTCTTGGACTAAACAACAGAACAAAACTTCAACTTCAGCTTTACTTTTATCTATAAAACAGCATGGGCCTTTGAAATTTGAAATAGTCTCTCTCATATATACAAGAAAAAGAAGAGCTCAGTAAGCAGAACCAAAAGGAATATACATTTTTCAACTTATTTCACTTTTTTTAAGACTCAAGAAGTTTTCTGATGTTCAAAAAATGCCAGTCAGTCACTCTGTTAGTAGGAGATTTTCTTCATGACTATTATAAAAATATTTTTTCTCCAACAATATATGACATGACACATTTAATACTCTCAATGGAATGTTATGTAAATATTCAAATGCTCTAGAAATCTTATATTTTTCTATATAACATTTGAGTGTAATCTTTGACCGTTAGTGGTAATGACATGGCAAGAAAAGCAGTGGGTAGTATCTATATGGTATAAGTTGTGTGACAATGATTTTTGGCTTGAAGTAAAAAAATGAAGCGGAAAGTAGTAAAACGGCTTGAGATCTTGCAAGATTTTTTCCTACTTTTGACTCTCTTCCTGTAACAAATGGTATATATGTTTATTGCGTAATGTTGTGTGAGAGAGTTCTACAACATAGACTATATAGTCAAAATACAAAACAGTGAAAGTGAATAGACAGCTATGAGCACATTAAATGACGAATGTGGTTTAGCTTTGAAAATGCCTTCTATCTGTCTCTCTCTCTCTGTTTGTTGTATAAGCAAACCATTAAATGTGAATCACAATGCCTTAAAGCCACAAAAACTCTCAAGCCAATAAGAACAGGAACCAAATAACATCAAGAGTCAAGAAGACAAGTTGAGTTCACAATAAATATTAAGAAACCATTACGACTTTATGTACAATACATCTTAAATCTTTATAGTTTGATACTCTTTGGCCTATACGCAGAAAATCTCACACACAGAGAAGAAACAAGTTTGAATCTTCTCTCTCTCTTGAAGAGTACAGTTTTGAAATGAAGAATGAAGTATGTAAATTTCAATTGTATAGCGTATATATATATCTATGTAGTTAAACTCTAGTGCATGATTTGATTTGATCTCTGTTCTGGTTTTCTTATATAGTAGAGTATTATAGTAGAGACAACAGTGAAATGCATTAGAGATGCCCTGAAAACTTGTCCGTGCTCCTACAAGAAACTAAGATGAGATTTTGTGTAAGCAAAAGGTGAAGGTGATATTCCTAATGCAATTTTGAGGTGTGGTACTTATATATTGTAAGATTATCATGATACTAACCACAAAACTTGAGCCACAATTCTACACAGTTGTGTTGCTATTCCGTTCATTTTGGTTAGTTTTTTTATACACTACTATAATACTCACACTCTATGCTGGAGAATAAATCGTTTTTTTCTTCTCTTGCTACTGTTATTCAGATATGCGTGCTTCGATCCACTTTAAGACAAATGTTATCACTGCATACAACACTGGGATAATTTTAAGAGCAATTTTTACTCTAATGATTAACTCTCTTGGCTATAATTATAGATATGAATAAGACATTAGACAATTCATAGCATGATTGTAATCATCAGCACTATATAAGATAAAAAGAGATGATCATGATGTCAATTATCCTCAGATTTTTATTTCGCAGAAATGTTCCCACGTTTCTAACTGCATTCTACAACAACCATCAAAAATCTTCAAGTCTCATCCAGGTTTCTAAACACTCAAGAAAAAATAGTGTGTGGGAATGAGAGAGATGTTAAGGAGATCAATCAGGTCTGTTTCTTTAAGAAGAAACTATGCAGCAAATAATGGTGTGCAGTTGAAATAGTTAGTGCATGAAGAGGAATAATATAATAGAGCAAGCAAAAGTTTTCAGGTCATTGTCACCTTTCAGTTGCATCCTTCATTATATACTATCTCTCTCTCTCGTTTTCCTTTTGATCTGTTTTATTACACCCTCTCACTCAATCTCATTCTCTGTGTGTGATGCTCTGACACTCTCACTCTTTTTGGTTCTGGTTTCTAAGCCTTTTTACAATGACAGCTGTTCTCTAATGTATTGACATGAAAGTGTACGTACACATGACAAGTGCATCTCACTATTATAGTAAGTATACCAATCTAAAATTCAAAGGCAGACTATATTACTTAACCTTATGCAATATATGAATGTTTGTTATGAAGTCTTATATGAAAATCTCACTATTATAGTAAGTATACCAATCTAAAATTCAAAGGCAGACTATATTACTTAACCTTATGCAATATATGAATGTTTGTTATGAAGTCTTATATGAGAGATGAAATCGAGCTGTTGTTGGTGTATACTGTATAGCATGTGATGTGTGCACTATGCACTTTTGCCTTGAAGAAGGTTTGAGTTTCATATAACTTTGAGACATTAGCATATCAGGTTACAGAGCCAAGCCACACATAAAATAAAACAGTAAATAAATAGGTTGAGTAGTCAGAGAAGAGAAGAGAAGGAAAAACTGAGAAAGAAAAACAAATTGAAGACACGAGATAAATTAGTCGTTCCTTCTTCGTTCTTCATAGGCCAACACATTTTATTATGGTATAGTATTTCACTCTGCTTATTTTCTCTCTGACTCTCTTTCCCTTGTCTCATTTGTTATTCGTACATAAGGAAATGAAGAAATAATGTACTTATATACTAAGTATTCTTATATGTAGCAAAAGAAAACCTTTAAAAAATTTTCACTTCTATATATATATACATGATAAAATAATTTCTCTCTATTGAGCACAGAAGCTCCATTCAATTCAAAAGAATTCAGCTTGCAGAGTATATTATATATCAACTACAAGGAAAGGTACTCTAGGAATTTTTCGTAATTTTTGCTCCTTACCTTTGTTGAAAAAGTGGAGAATAGCTTAGAAGCTAAGATTGAGTCTCGTTGTTATTATTTTCTCTCGTTGAATGATACGATGAAATTTCTCCTCGTTCTCGTACAGCGTGTAGCACTATATGAAGAATAAAAGTACAGTAATATACTTTCACTTGAGATGAAAAAGCAAAACTATTTCAACTTTTTTTATCTTCAAAAAACGTTTCCTCCTCCTTTCTCTTTGTTGCTCTCTTTTTTTTACTTACAAAGAATATATGTAGTAGTAGTGGTAGAAAATGAATTCAGTTCAAGACAAGTTGAAGAATTCTCTCTCAAAGATGATATAGCAATGTATAGTAGCTCACATGAAAAAGAAGAAAAATTCTTTGTTGTGTTTTTATTCTTCTATATGTCTCTCTTTCTCTCTCAATCTCTAAACTTGTTCAAATTATTCCCAACTGACTGACTTTTTACTCAATTCACTCTATTTCACAAAAGTTGCTCCTTCCTCTTAAATTGCACATTGGTATTTCTTTCATTTATTCAACAATAGTTGTTTGTCACCACACACAAGTTTTATTTAAAGAAGTGTCACACTTTTTTTCTTATATAGAAAAAGGCTACTCAAATAGAGGCACTCTATGCTAATAATATATATAATACATGAGCAATTTCTCAGATGCTTTTACAAATTTAATTTCCAGACTCTGGTAGCTCTTTGCATATACACGTCATTAAATATTGCTTTGCTAAAGAGTATAGTACATATAATTGAGACTCCTGTCACTTTTCACACACACTACTGTAAAAGGCGGGTCACACTGTCGTCGGCTTTTTCTCTGTGTCCACAATACAAAAGTAAAGAATAGTAATTATGTTGGTAGCACTTGACATATAACAACAAATGAGACGACAGGACTGTCAATA
>VCNE01008466.1:0-13187 GCA_009869805.1 Oncopodura yosiiana
ATATCATCAACACTGCAACGTTTCCAGAATGAAGTCATCAATCTTGATATACAATTAGGAATATAATTAATAGAGCATTTATGATTTTTTTCAAGTCTCTTCATTTCATCATCAAAGTTGACTCGAGTTGACAAATTGTCCGAAGACTTTTTCTCTGGTCGACGCATGTTGGTAAATTGTGACACAATTTATTGTACTGTAAGAAGAATTGGGAAAATTATTTTTTATAGTTGGCAATGATTTGAGAATTTTATAAGCTATGTGAAAATATTATTGGGATAGAAGGCATGGAAACAAATTGGCTGTATAGAATAGAAGTAAGTTGCAACTCATAATAGCGACAAAGAGTCAAAGATAAATGACATAATAATGACTAAATTACAAATAGAGTCATTATAGTGTTGTCCTGTCATGTCACTCTTTTAATTTAGCTTTGAGAGATCTCTGTGTAATTGACCTACACGCTTTAATAATCGCTACTCTAATCAATTAGTCAACTGAGAGAGTTGCGAGTTTGGAGCATTGAAATAGTTGACACTAATTACACGTTAGTCTATGTGCTTTAAGCTGTGTACAAAAAAGTCTATAGTAAGCTAAGAAGAACAAGTAGAAAAGTTGATTAGTTGTATAATAAAGTGTCAAAAAAGGTAGAACAAAGCAAACTGCTTGCTTACTAGTCCTAATTATGAGCAAGATGAAGATTCTCTTCGCGTGTCATGTCATGTCATATACTCATGTACATATTATATGATATTGTCGTCATTTCTCAATATTTTTTTACTATATAGTTATAGTAGTAGTTTTGTGTATGTGTATTATAAATTTTGTGACTTTTGCCTTTTTAAGTAATTTTATATGATGTTAGTCAACCAAACCAGACCAGTTTATGTTTTTGTGTTCAGAGTTGATTTTTGGGAAGGCTATGCTGTCAACTTACAAATGCAAAGCTATATATCTAAAATTTGTAAAGTGGAGTCTATATGGAAGGTCTAGATATACAATGCTAATGTAAGCTATATAGCTATATATCTAAAATGCATAGACTTGAGTCTATATAGAAGGTCTAGCTATACAATATTAATCTGTTTATATGTCCTGTTATGAATTTCCAAAATTTTTAGATTTTTGTCCTTACCTAAATTTAAAATGTGAATAATGTAAAGAAAATTGTCAACTGTACTTTGAAAATTTTCCTGTTGACTAAAATGTTTAAAATCTTAAACGAAACTGACGATTGAAAAGATTGTATATAAGCTTTTCTAGATCCGCCAGTTGACAACTTTACCTTGCATTTAGCTGGACTTCGTATCATACTTGATTATATAATAAAACATTTAAAATTTAAATTCAACTTGTAATATATCTCTCTATAACGTAATATATATTCTTTAAATTTGAGTAATAACGTAGGCATCATTGACCAAAAATATCTTACATCAAAAATCTCTCTACTATAATATAGCTCATGGTCTCTTTACTTTAGCTTTTGCACGTTTTCTACAACATAAAATGCAAATCTTCATCTTCTCTTACCCCATACTATAGAAAAATTTCCAAACTGTATAAAAGCATTGAGCATCTCGTCATCTTCAACTCATTATCTCTCATCTTCTTCTCAACCTTTCACCTAAAAAAATCTTCTCTTCTTCTTCACAAAAATAAAATGCTTAAGTTGGTAAGTCCCAAAAATACTTTTTTCACTCACCACTTTGGATTTTTTATCTTATCCACCAATTTTTTAAATTCTTTTTTCTAGGCCATTTTCCTCGCTCTTGTAGCTTTGGCTGCAGCAGGTCAAGATGCAGTTGATGACGCCCTTTTGGCTCGCGTTGCAGAAATTCTCTCAGGAGCTGAAAGCTCTTCAAGTGGTGGTCGTAGCTCTGGAGGATTTGGTGGATCAAGTTCTGATGATGTAGTTGATGACGCTTTATTGGCCCGTGTTGCTCAAATCATTGGGCAAAATGAAGGAAGTAGCTCTGGAAGAAGTTCAAGTGGTTCATCATCAGGATACTCTGCTCCACAATCTTCTTATGGAGCACCAGAGTCTAGAGCTGCTGCACCATCTTATGAAGCTCCAGTCCGTGCTCAAAATGTTGGAAGTTTCTCTTCTTCATCAGGTGGTCAACAACAATCTGGTGGATATAGTCAACAACAACAATCTGGTGGCTACAGTGCACCATCAGCTCGTAGCAATTCTGGTTCATCTGGTGTTCAATTGGAACAAGCTCAACGTGCTCAATTGGTTACAAGCTTCTCTTCTGGTGATGAAGGAAGATCATCAAGTGGTGGACGTAGCAGCGGTGGTTACAACTAATAATATAATACTATAATATATATTTTTATATATATAACAGTCATATAAGTCATTTATTTGTAAAATTATTTATGTTGAACGAAGTAGAAAAAATGAATAAATATTATTGAAAAAATGAGTGAGAGTAAAAAAGTTATGCAATAATTGAGTTGAGTTGGCATTTAGTCAAAAGGCTGCATTGAAGAACATTAGTTATAGTTGACAACAATGCTCAATTGTTGTAGAACAACTTAGATAGTATAAGCTTATATTATGAAGTGCATGAGACTTTTTCACACGTAAGATACTTGTAAAGGAATAAGGTTGAAAATACTCTTAGGTCAGTTTTCTTATGATGTTGACAGTAGTGGCGACTGATATAGTGAAATGGAGCGTATGCAGAAGAAATTAAGTGCTATTAGGTTCAAATTTCAATTCTTTGGCTAATAAATAGAGAGAGATTCTTCAGAGAGAATTTGAGTAGAGGACGGCAAGATTTTTTTATATATGGCATATAGGGCGTTAGTATGTAATGTAATGGTAAGAGTAATTAAAACGTATCAGCTATCAACATTAAAGATCCATAAATTAATGAATATATAGATAGAGACGTGCATAAATAAAAAAGAGCGTAGATTTGTACTATCTCATCAAAAGTGAAAATAAAATGTGCAAACATAATAAAATTTTATGATTTAACTCATAAATGAGGAGGAATTGTAAAAAAATAAGCTTTGACCTATTTGACGATGAGAGAAGTATAAGAGTTAGAGAAAAACAAAAAAAAATTAACGTAAAGTGAATAAACTTGAGAAACTTGTCTTCTTTGAGGGCAATGTAACATCTTATATGCACTATAGCTGACTAATAAATTTACATAATATTTGTCACCAAAAAGTTGGCAATTTATGTTTGTAGGAATAAGTGAATATAAGAGAGAGAGAGAGAGGTTAGGTTATATAGTGTAATTTTAAATGACATTCAATTGCCCAAATTCAGTTGTTTACTCTCTCTCTCTTAACTCCATAACATCTTCAGAAGCACTTTTAGCCCATTTTCTGGTTGCATTGCATGTTTTATTATTTATCTTGATAATGTTATGCAAATGTGGAGAATGAATTGAGGAATGTGGAATGATTAGTTGATTATGATTACATACTTTATACGTATGCATTTATACAGTGCACTCTGTCTATAGTAAAATAATGAGATCTTCTATAGTAGTAATACATTACCACAAGATTCTCTATAAGGATTTTGTTTATAGTGATATTCTGCTTATAGTGCTCCTATAAAACATTTTCGGAAAATTGTCTCTTTCTATAGAGCTAATCGACACAGAATGCTGTCTTCACTTCTTTAATAGACATTTCCTTATAGAAGAAATTAGTCTCCTATACAGAAAATGAGATAAAATTGCCTAATTAAGGGACTTTTAAATGTTTTATTTTTAAAGAGATGAATGAACACGTAGGCTAAAAATATATGAAATTAAATATGTAAAGTTAGACTTTGATTTCTTTATACTACAGCACCTTATTTACTCTTTACTAGCACTATAGACAAATTCTCTTTATAAAGCCTTCTCTCTCTATAGTGGTAGTGATAGTCTCTACCACTATAGACAGTATCCACTGTTATATAGATGCATAGCACAATGTAACTCTTGTATAGCTGATGAGCTGTTATTATCAACCAAGAACAGTGTGTCTCCTTGTCCATTACATCTAAATTGGAGTGGAGTGCTAACTAAGCCAACACGCAGAAGATGATGATCATCATTCCATCAGTCACTATATACTACTTATTTATACTACACATCTCCCAATTATATAACATTGAAAATTGAAAACACAAGTCAATTCACATTATATAATTTTGTAATAAGATTCTCTCTTTTACATAGTACTCAATCGCTCATAGTTCATGTCACCCGTCAAGCTTTTATATAGTAAATGGGCTGGTGAATGTGTTTTTCAATTTAGCTAAGCAAACTCACACCAACCTCACAAGCAGTGGCTGTTTATGGCTTATTGTTATGTTCTACAACAAGATGTTATTGTATACTACAAAAATGAGAACAAGCCCTGTGTGGCATAGGCATTGTTGTTGTTTATAAGTATCAGAATATAAAAGCAAGGAATTTTCATACAGAGCATTTCAGTCACGATTACAACTTCTCTTTTGAATCATTGTTGTTTTTGCTCTCCTGTCATCACTCTATATTGTTGTTTGTGCTAATTATACACAATAATATAAAAAATTGAGATCAAGATGAAAATTGTAAGTTTTCCCATTAGAAATTTTAAAAGTTCAAAACTCAAAGTTCTCATAAATCTTTTTTCTTAGGTATTTCTCTTATTGGCTTTAGTGGCTGTAGTGAAATGTGAGCCACCATCATCATACGCAGCACCCAGCAGTGGTTACTCCAGTCCTCAGTTTTTTAGTGATTTTGGTGGTAGCAGTAGTAGTAATGATGATTTTGGTGAAGAAATTGATATCTCTGATATTTTGCCAAGAGTTCTTGAGCTTCTAAGTCAAAGTGAAGGATCATCATCATCATCAAGTTTTAGAAGTAATAATGCTGGAGGATACTCTGAACCATCAAGTTTCCAAGTGCCATCTTTTTCTGGAGGGTATGATGCTCCTTCATCAAGCTATGGAGCTCCTTCTCAAAGTTATGGTGCACCACAAGGACGAAGTTCCTCTGGATCTAATATTGAGCTTGGACGCCCAGAAAGAGCGCAACTCGTCTCAAGTTTTCAATTAAGTGGAAGTTCTGGGCGTAGTAGTGGTGGCTATCAAAATAGTGGAGGATATCAATAAGATGAATCAAATGTATTTTGTAGACTGATGAATGTGGGAGAAATGAGAATGCAATCTCTCGTTTAATTGTAGAGTTTGTCATTTGAATATATAGTAAAAGAAAAAAATGTAATTATTTATTGTCAATAAAATGAATGGATATTTTACATCTTAATTGCTCGCTAAATGTTTAAGGATGCGTTCAACTAAATTTACATTACTTAAGCTAATTAATAATTAAAACTAATTACAATTCCACCAATTGTAACTAAACTAAAATTAAAATTATAGCATTTTCTATATATATCTTCTATATATCTATATATATCCACCTATATATATATATAGGTGAATATCTTCTATATATATATCCATCTATATATATATATATCATCTATATATGTGTATTTTCTATAAATCAATATCCATATTATCGTGGGCATCTGTAGCCTCCCAAAAGACCCTTTTTGGTCAAAACAGTTTGCCACAAGTTTAGATAACGTCGACTTGAAAAGAGTGCAGCTCCTGTGTATATATGCAATATGGTTAAATTCCGTTTTTCCCAACAAGACTGAAAATTAATAATAATTGAAAATACCTGAAAGACACATGAGCCTCCACCATTTTCTCAATGCTTCTCCGTTTTCCTTATATTTTGGAATATTTTTAATAGTTGGCCACGCCTTGTCAAAGTTATACCACCATGATTTTAGAGTTATACCATAGTCATGTCCAAAATTATGCAAGTCTTTATAGTAAACAGGTAAATGAATAAATTAAAAAGAGCTTTAATATTAATAGTCATTGAAAACTAACCTTCCAAGATAAACAGGCCATCAATACCATCAGCAATTTCAGACAAGTAAGGAATTTCACCATTGATAAAAAATATTTCAGGATGATAGGGCTCTCCATTAGGGTAGCTATGATCAAATAGACCCATATGGTGATTAACAAATATTCCATCATCAACAAGACAGCGATGTACAACTGAGTAAAATGTCCGGTAATTTTTATGTCCAATATGTTCCCTAATTTAATTAAAGCATTTTTAAATGTTACAATAATAATAATTTAATTAAAGTTTAGGTTAAGTTTGAATGCTACAATATGTAAATAAGTAAAAAGTGTTACATAAGTCCTTGAGCTGTGACTCGATCAAATTTTTCATTCAAAAGTCGATAATCTGTAATTCTAATTTCAACATCAGGATTTCCCTTATTTAAATTCATGGCGTATTTAGCTTGCTCTGTTGAAATTGTAACTCCTACAACTTTGACGTGATATTTTGTGGACAAGTATTTTGCAAAAGTTCCCCAGCCGCATCCAATGTCTAGAACTACAGGAATTCAGAATAACAATACATTACATATAATTGTAAGTCAACGTTTCTCATGCTATAAGAATTTCTAACCTCTCATTCCAGGTTTTAACATTAGCTTCTGAGCAATCAAGTCAAACTTGGCATATTGTGCCTTGTCCAGATTTTCTGGAATTTCTTCCAAGTCAGCCCAGTAACCACAAGTATATGCCCTATAAAAGATTTCAAAATTGTACTTAACATATTTAGTGTTATAACTGATAACACTAAATATGTCCCTAATTAATTGATTTAAAATTATAGCTCTTCATATCATATAATTGGCTGTTAGAAAATAATTACATAGTTTCTCCCAAGATGAACTCAAACAAATCATTGCCCATATTATAGTGTTGTTCAGCAACTTCATAAGCTACAAATTAGACAAACACGTATTTAAATTCTCAGTTAAATACTAAACTATATTATATAACCTCTATCAACAGCTTGCATATTGAGTGCTCGTCTCTCAAGCCAATCCATAAATTTATTTAGACCACCATAATA
This sequence comes from Oncopodura yosiiana, assembly GCA_009869805.1. Classification (NCBI taxonomy): domain Eukaryota; kingdom Metazoa; phylum Arthropoda; class Collembola; order Entomobryomorpha; family Oncopoduridae; genus Oncopodura; species Oncopodura yosiiana. The sequence goes on from VCNE01008466.1 coordinate 6,966, forward strand.
CCTTTTGTAGAGATCACTACGCCAAAATTTTATACAAAGTGCTTCCATATCTTCACAGTCCCATAGTCCCTTAAAAATGTAAAATTATTTAATACTTTCTCAGTCCCATTTGTTTCTATTAAATATCCTTACTTTATAAAATCCCCTTTTAAATCCTAAGCATCCATGTGAGGCAGTATAGATTACAAAATTGTCATTAAGAATTTCAGGATCTTCAGGACGAGTTCCATTTAGAACAATATCAACTTCACCAAACTTCCTTATTGCAATTTTTTTAATGATTTTTTTAAATGGTAAGAGAGAGTAGTACAAAGTTCCTCGGTATAAATTCACAAGAGCAAGAATTAATGTGTGAGTTATATTTCGGAGAAAACCCATTTTAAAGTATTTACTATATATGCTCTACAAATAACAAACTTATGAATTGTCTTCTCTTCCATTTAACACTGAAATAATTTTGTCACTAGCACACCCTAAATTGCATGGACCACGAGCTAGAAATTGCCTTGAACTTGACTTTGGATTCAAGTACGATGAAATTTTATTCTGGAGGAACCGGTTATGCTGATAATTCCATATTCACTAATGATCTAAAGAGAAACTGGGCTTTTAGGTTAGAAGTCATGTTACATGTGCAATGGTCATACCATAAGCTGTATTTGCAAATAAGATGCTAAGATTTCCTATTAAGTTATTGTTGCCAAACATTATGACATTGTGTTTTTTTTGCGTAATAGACAATATATATTAAAATAATAACCTTAGGCCAGTCTAGTGGAGCAATAAAATTCTACATGGAATCCAGGTCCTCTGGACTATATATATCTACCATATATACTTTTATTTAGAATCTTTGAAGAATCTTTGTATTATGCAACACATATACAGTGGACTCTGGCTATGACGCAACTCTTTATAATGTAATTCTGTCTATAATGTAGAAATATTTAAAGTCTCCGGTGAGTTCACTATCTTAATACAGTGCGTTCACTCTCTTTATGACGGATTTGTCTATAACGGAAAACTGCCTATAACGTAATCTTTTGAAGGCATTTTATGAAAACTTACTCTGTCTATAACGTAAATCGGCTCAAAATGCCACCTTCCCTTATATATTTCTTAGTTTTTGACAAACTTTCTCCAATATTTAAAATCTTGCAAAATTTTCTTATTGATGTGACTTTACAAGTTGTAAATTACAACTGTGTGCAACTTGTCTTCAGTAGTTCAGCATCATATTGCTTAAATACATCAACAAGTAGTAGAATTTGATATAGAGATAAAAGCCAATGATTCTCTTTATAACGGAAAATATGTTTTATACGGTATAGAGAGAGTTTGCCTATAATGTAAATCTCTCTGTCACTTAGAAAATTCAAAAGTTTTGACACTATGTATTATAGATAGAGTCCACAGTAGTATATAAATATACAGTGGAGATTTTTTACAATCACCTCCTCTGCAACAGCACCAATCTTCAACCAATTCGATGAATAAATTCGCCTTGAAGTTGAGAGGAACTAAAAGAACCAGTTGTGTCTATTTGACGCACGTTTAGAGATTTTTAGTTAACTATATAGTGGGTCTTGGAAAATCCAACACTGTCACATATGCATTTTTAGTACTCATTAACATTTTGCACAATCTGTTTGAGTATTGGTTACTTTCTTCTATGCTGATGTATAGCATTGAGTCTTGTGTAAATAATCCGACCAAGTACAAGTAAATTCCAAATAAAATAATTCTAAGTTGCTCGGGTATAATAAACACATTAACTATATTGACATTTTTTCCTTAATAAGTTACATATGCAGTATAAAAATTGAAGCAATATGCAATATATCACCACTACAACAGAAAAATAGATACAAATATATTTAGGGAAATTAAGAAGTAGATATTAAGACTTAAAAATAAAAATGAGAACATTTAAAACAATCGACATTTCTTGATTGGATTCATTCGACTGTTAATAGGACATTTCCATACATCAGGGAAATACTTGGAATTTATGAGTACTCCATTGACACGAAACTCAGCAGGACTATGATCATCATTTAGAATTGTGTCTCTCAAACTTTGCTCATTTATTGCTTCACACCAAGACTAAAAAAAAGTTTGGGAAATGTAATTTAGTTAGTAAATTATGACTTGAAATTTGGGCAATTACCTGAGCATATTCCAAAATAAATAATTGCTCATTTGTCATATTAAGTCCAGGAAGCCGTTTCTGCTGACCATTAAGACTTTCAAGACGTTTTCTATAAGCTAAGAATGCTAAATCAAATCCTAAATTGTCAGCAATGTTCTCACTCAAAGTTTTGACTCCGTCAATTTGTGGACTTTGCTCAATTGACAATGCTGGATAATTGAACTGATAATTCTCTGCTTGTTTTTTAAGGCAATTTAAACGTTGATCATATTCACTCCAAGATGAATTTGACCACCAATTTCGTAACCTTCCAAATTCATCCATTTGACGTCCTATTCAATTTTATATATTTAAATAAAAACATTGACAGTTAAATTTGAGAACTTCTTACCTTCTACATCAAAACCGTGAGACATTTCGTGTCCTTTGAAAATAGGTAGTACTATTAAAATATCTTAATTTAATTAAATTTTAAGCTTAGTGGTGAGTTTACCTATAAACGTGCCAATAGTAGAGTAACTCCTAGACCTTTTAAATTCAATAAAGTGTTTAAAAAGACAATTTTTGATTAGTTAAAGTATAAACTTACAAGTGACCTTGTAGTATATTAAGCAGCGAAAGAATTGCTATTGGTAAATCTAAAGTAGATCAAATGGAATCAAATTATAGTTCATGTCCTTAAAATTCTGAAACTTACTAATTGCATTGAGTGCAAACAAATGAGTTGGAATTGGAGTCAAAGGGTCAATTGCCCAACTAAAGTATTAAAAAATTTGAAGAAGCAATTAACCAAATGTGTAATGGATTATAAAAGTAAAGTTTCCTTACTCGCTTCTGGAATCTGAGTCTCGTAGTGTACAAGCTACTATATCCCAATCAAATGTTGAAAGTGCTTTCCTATTTTGCCAGTAGTTTTGGCTCTCATTAATTTTTAACTGTAAATGTAAAATAAAAACGTATTACAAACACAAGGACGACTGTTTCAAGTGATTCATAGTCAATTCACAAATAAAAAAGTTCATATGAAAACTTTAGAGACATTCTCTTATAGATAATTCCCAAAATTCTAGATATACCTTTTCAAATTCACTTTCAAGCCCCATCAGATTTTGAAACAAGTCATGACTAGCAATAAAAAGTTTCATTTGTTGAATCTTTTCTTGAGCTTGGGCTTTCGTTGACAAATCTAGCCACTCATTTTCCTCTAAGGTTTCGACATACGCCTCTTTGACTTCATTAAAAATGCGTTTCATCTAAAGAATTATTTCACCAACTTTATTTTTTAGCATTATACAGTATAAGTTATACCTCAGGTGCATTCTTGGACAAAATATTGTTAAAATAAGTTTTATTGTCACTCATCATCTGAGCAGCAATTATAAATCGTAAGCTAGTCGTTGTTAGCATTTGATAACATCCATCAAGTGCCTCTTGTTGAGTTGATTGTAGAAAATCTATGTTGGCATTCCTCAGATCCTGAGTTCCCTCTGGAGCAATACTGGAGACAAATATCCATAAAATGTAATTAGCTACAGTTCTTATTGGTGTTTGGTCCAAAAGACGAATTAGATTGTCAATGTAGTCCACTTCAGCAATGTTAAGTTTTTCATTAGGAGTTATTGAGACACAGTCACTTGCAAAAAGTTGGTTCAAAAGTTGTTTCCAGTCAATCTAGAAAAATATTATTAAAGTGTATTAGTTATTAGTCTCTTTTATGATCTTTTGAGCAAATTTCTCACCTTAAATCCTTGCGAACTTGTCAATGAATCAGTACGATTTTGATATTGAGACAACTTGTAAGGATTATACATTCGATTTAACTTTTGTCTGGCTTCATCAGATGACGAGATTTGAACTAATTGCATTTCAAAGGCTATCAGCGAGTCAATGTCTTGTTGTAAAGTCTCATTTGTTGATATTGATTCATTTAGCGTTAACAAACTAGCTATTTTTTGTATGTATGATTTATACGTTTCTACTTGAGCACTGTAATTATTTGGAGTCAGAAGCATTTTCTTTGGTAGTCCAAATAGTAGTTGCTGGTCAATCTATCAATTAGTACAAAATTTAATTTTAAAATGTGATATTGTTGTATAGATGTGATCTCAGTTACCTGTATAATAAATTTCTCGGAGTTTTTCAAGTCACTATCAATAGTAATGCTAAGAAGTATTGCTTGTGACCAATGTCGTTGCAATGATGACAATACTTTAGTGAAATTAAAATGAGAAGCGTTCCAACTCTCAGTTAAAAGTGGCCAGCCACCGTATTCCTTTAGAGTATTTATGATTGAAGATAGTCCTTCAGAGTTGTCCAATGTGGCTGTGGAAGTAAATGTTTAATTAAGTTTAATTAAGCCAATTGACTATGACATTTATAATTGTTACCAGCATCTTGACATTGGCGATACATCATTGCTGCTTCCTTTACTAACTTTGATTGGTAATTAGGCAAAGATTCTAAAAGTTCTGTATAAATAATTTTACAAGTGAGTATTTAGACTTTTAAGTAAGTCTAAGGAATTGGTTTTATTACCTGAAGGATAGTTGTAAAACGTATTTTGAACTTGGGTATATTTAGATTCAGAAATTCCAGAGCAAGCATACTGATAGAAATTGTAGCATGGTGAAGTTGAGTTGACGTCAATATTTTCTTGCCACTTGAGCAGCTCAGAAGCTGAAAAATTTTAAACATAAAATTAAAATTCATAGTTGAGAAAATTGGGCAATTAGCTTACCATGTTTCATACACTCTGGACTTTCACAGAAGCAACTCTCATTACTCTCAACGGATGATGAATTATTAGAGACTTGGGACACTTTGAAAACGACTGGAAGTAGAATTAGTATTCCCAATATTAGTCCCAATACAAATAAAACTAGTCCTAATCCAAGTAAATTTCTTGACTTAATCTGGACTTCATTATTGTTGCGAATTCTTCGAGGAAGTTTCATGTCAACTCGACTAGATTTTAAAGAATGAAAAAAACAATGATTAGAAGGGAGCAAATGGAATTATCAAAATAGACTTACTCGTCAATTTCCAGTTCAGCGGACATTCTCGTAATGATTTCACAGTAAAGCTAGCCAGACAATTTAAGAGATTTTTACCTACTCATGTTACGTGATTCATTAACAGTCATTAATAGAAATACTTTAGAGCTATAGCTTAATTACATATGGAGATGCCAAATTTAACTATGAGACAGTTTCCGACAAGAGAGCACAAATATATTAGGCAAGCAATAACAAGCCACAAATTTATTTATCACGGTTATTAATTGTAAAGAAATTGGAGTACTGTATTTATTAAATTAGAAAAGAAATCACATAAATATAAATTAAAGTAACATAACAATAACAGAAATCATATACAGAAATATTTAAATAAATTAATTGTAGAAATACTTACTAAGTTAAATTCACAAAACAAAAGTAAATAAGAGCAAAGAAATACAAACTAAGTACAAAAGAAATGACAAAAGTAAATGAGAGCAAAAAAAATATAAATTGAGTACAAGACAAATCATAAAGAAAATAAGAGCAAAGAAATATAAATTAAGTACAAGTGTAAAATTATTGAATTTACACGAGTCCCAAACACCTTATAATAATTGACATTTCTTCTTAGGATTCATGTAGCTTCCAATAGGACATTTCCAAGCTTGAGCAAATTCCTTGGAATTCATTAGTACTCCATTGACACGAAACTCTACAGGACTATGCTCGTCATTTAGAATATAATGCTCCAAGTCTTTTTTTGTTTCTTTTTCTCTATTTTTGCACCATCCCTACAAAAAAAAGCGTCACATACGTTGGATTAATTAACGGGGATATATCTCACAAAATAAATAATAATCTTACTTGAGCATATCCAAGCATAAACAATTGTTCATTTGTCATTTGAATACCAGGAAGACGATTAGCCCGACCATACGTTTTCTCGAAAGATCTATAAGCTCTGAATGCAGCATCGAATCCTAAATTATCAGCAATGTTCTCACTCAACGTTTTGACACCATCAATCCGTGGACGCTGCTCAATTGGCAACTCTGGATACTGAATCTCATA
>VCNE01008470.1:0-10944 GCA_009869805.1 Oncopodura yosiiana
AAAAATAAAAAGCCAAAACGTAAGCAACATAAACAGGTATCAAAAATGAAAAAGCCTGAATTCTTTAGCAAAAGTAGAAAATATGTTGATCCTGATTATGGTACAAATCCAAACGAGCCTGATATGGATGATAATGAACTTTTCTCCGCTATGAATAAATATCTTGAAAATGTAGCAGTGAATAACGAACAACAAGATAAAATTCAAAAAGAAACCATCGGTCAATATAAGAATGAAATTTATAAGCAAAGAAAATTGGGAATGATTACTGCTAGCATGGCTGGAGAATTATTTGGACTAAAGGATTCGACACCAAATGTAAGTATGCTAGATAAAATATTAGAACCAATTTATTTTGAAAACGAGGCAACAATATGGGGCAAAGAACATGAGAAAGTTGCTATTCAAAAATATGAAATGATGAAAAACTTGAAAGTTGATGACTGTGGACTTTTCGTTAGTCTGGAATGTGGAGTAATGGGTTCTAGTCCGGATGGGTTAGTTGGAAGTGAAGGAACTATAGAAGTGAAATGTCCATTCGTAGAACGTCATCAATTTCCTGAGTCAGTAGTTGATAGAAAAGCATCATTTTTAGAACGTGTAAATGGAGAAATTAGACTAAGACAAAATTGTCATTACCATTCTCAAATCACAATGCAATTGAATGTAACTGGCAGAACTTGGTGTGATTTTATAGTTTGGACGCAAGGACCTGTTGATGAGAATGGACAAGTTGAAAATGCTTCTGGATTTATTTTTGTGCAAAGAATATTTAGAAATGAAACATTGGATAAATGGAACAAGATGAAACAAAAGTTTATGAAATTTATTAGAGAAGATTTGCTTCCAGAATTAGTGGACTCCAGGTATCAGAGAATGTTGGAATATCGACAGCCAAAATATCGATTAGATGAAATTCGTAAGTCTCAAGATCTAAAAAGAAAGAGAGTTGATGAAAAATTGAAGGAAGCTGATGGTGAGTCCAGTAAAGGTAAAAAGTTGAAAAAAAGTAAGAAATAATATTTGTTATTATATTTATTATTGAAATTGATGTCTAATAGTTTTGAGTTTTCAGCAAGTTGTATTATTGTATTTATAAATGTGAAAACTGCCTATTTATTTTGTTGTAAATGTGTTGTTGTGCATGTATGATTATGTTGAGTTATTAATATTATTGAATGTTGATGAATAAATATGGAAGTTTGTATTAGAAAATAGAAAAAAGAAATAAATGTTTTAAACTTTCATATTATTTTTCATATTCTCAATTATTACATTTCTTTCTAACAAGATAATTATTAGTAAATTATACAGCATAATTTTAAAAATTTCATAAAATGATACATAATGATACACAAAAATAATCATCTCAAAAATAATATTGTTTCAAAGTTGATCCATACTGTAGAAAATCAAAGTTCAAGTTAGAGTCATATATTAATTCATAATATTTTTTGTACAACATCTCACCCATCTTAGAAATATACAACAATTGAACAGCAAGACGATTTTCACAATTACAAATAAATTCAATAATATCCACGTATGTAGTCCGTTGTGAAATACATTTTTGTTTCTCACTCAAAGTCAGTCCAGAGTCATCAGCTGCTCCAGAACTTGATGGAATATTATCATTTCCCACTAAAGAGTTCCATAATGAGCCAAGAGTCCATTTCCCATTGCCATTATCTCCACGCTCTATACTTTGACGAACGTACTCTGTCAAATCGTTGCGAGCTCCTCTCATACTCATTGATAATCGTAGGATCTGTTAGAAGAAAAATAAAATTATTAAATTATGAAATATTCAATAATGTCTAAAAAGATAACTCATCTCACCATATTTCTAACATGCTCCGTAAAGAGTGGCTCATAAATAAAATTTGGTGGTTCCATCTCTTTAAATAATCCATTTTAATACCAAGACGAGGTCATAGTTGAAGAACTAATTGGACTGGAGGCTCCAGAACTTGTAACAGCAGGTGATGAGATCATAGAAAGAAAAGTTGGTGATGATGTCCGTTGTTGTTGAGTTCTAGAAACATCTTGCATCATAAGTAATTCTTGACAAACTTTCTTCTCTACATCTTGTAACAAAACTCTTAAAACTGGTTGAGCTGAGTAAACTTTAGAAAGTCTATAAATCATCAGTACATTTCTTGGTGACATTAAATCAACATGAAGACGACGACGAAGTATTCCATGGAAGAATTTCGAATAAAATAATGTTTTCAAAAATAAATTTTGACCAACGTGACTCGATAATTTGTTGTGTGTCACATGGCTCTCCACCATCACCACCACCACTTTTAGTGCGAGTGTAATGTAAATATCTCCAGGGTTGAGAATTGACAAAATTCATAAAATAGTGACAGTGCTTCACCAACATTCGCACAGATTTGACTAAATCCACACTGGGAATAGCTGGCTGCTACTCAAAAAATAATAATTAAAATAATAATAATTTATTAATTTATTTCAACTCACATATTGTCCACCAGTTCCAGAAGCCTGTCGATTCTGTCCACCACGCTACAACAGTCATCCACAATTCCATAAGAAATTGGAGCAACGTCTCACTTCTCCAATTCTCTTTTTTCCCACCACCAAATATTGTTTTTCCAGAATGATGATGAGCTCCAACAGAAGAAGAAGTAATGGGATCTTCAAAAATTGATGATTTAAACATTGTTGGACGAGGTGATGGCAAAGTTGTTGTTGTTGGTTGAGAAGAAGTAAATGTTGATTTCCACGGTGAGCCAAGGCCAAAAAATGATGACATATTATTAGAATTTGATGACTGATGAGTCAGAAGTTATAGTTGAAGTTGTTGATGTAGAGTAAGATAGAGTTACAGCTGGAACACCACGACCATCACACGGTAGAAAATGAGCCAAATAGTCTTCCAGTACGTTGGTGTACACTGATTCTGCTAATGAGCCCCAACCAACTAGATATCCATTTCCATCACCACCTCCACTTGAAATGTTGACCAGAGCGTAGTGGAAAATAAAGTATTCCAATGCATCTATAATAATAATAATAATATAGTCATAAGCTCATAAGAAATTAAATTATTTTGAAAAGAGATAATAATAATAATAATTAGGACTTACTAAATAATAAACTTTTTGGGTAAGTGGAATTAGTAATTGGATCATGAGCTGACTGAATTCTTGTGGTCCAAAATGGTCCAGCGTCACCATCAACAATTTGTTGTCTCAGGACATTCTGCAATTAATTTGATTATTAGTTTAATAATTAATATTTATTTTTTATTTACTTACTGGTAGAGAATTGACCAAAACTTGAAATTAGGATCTTGCATTAGTCGATAAATAGCAGAAAAAAGTGGTCCATCAGGTCCAAGAGATTTAAGTGTTGATTCACTTTCTCGTGGATAACTCTGTCGTGTCAATGAGCGAAGTCCCCAGCCAGTTGTATTAGTAAATTGAGTTGATTGAGAAATTCCTCCACTACAATTATTTCCAATATTGTAAAACTGTTGATGATAATCTGATGATGACGTTTGATTAGCAAAGCCAAATATATTTTGATGATGTTTTGGTGAACAGATGGAAGAGTTGTTTAATTCTTGGCTCGATAAAAATGCAATGCAATGAAGTGAACAAAGTAGTTGAGGCAAAGTGAGATCTGAGACTTTATTTCTGATACATAACGAATATATATATATATATATATATATTTATGAATATTATTAGTAGTAGTAGTACAATATAATTAGTAGTAGTAACAGTAGTATAATAGAACTAGTAGTAGTAATAATACAATAGAATTATTATTAGTAGTAGTAGTAGTAACAGTAATAGAAGAAGATGGTGATGACTAAACTAAACTTGCTCTTCTGCGATATTATTATTATTATTATTATTAGCTGCTTGCTGTTGCTGAATAATTAGTTGCTGTAGTTGTTGTTGTAACTGCTGCACTTGCTGAAGTTGTGGTTCTAATGGTGGTGGTGGTGGAGGAGGAATCGGAATCACAACACCTGTGAGTTCTTTAGAGCAGAACCAGCATCTTCTGTAACTCGGATCTAGAAATAAAAAAATGGCATTTAGCATCAATTTCATTTGCATAATAAAATAATATAATTTACCGTTATTAACTGGCGCTTTACAGGACGGGCAGCGGGCTCCTGGAACGACCAATTGCCTGCAGTCCGGACAATAGAGTTCCGACTTTGGAACTTTGAAGCCGCATTGGCAGTGGATGTCAATTAGTATATTGACCTATATAAAGAAAATAAAATTTTAGGCTATTTTTAGATAAAATTGTATAATAAATTGTAATATAAACTTACCCTTTTATTAGGCTCTCGTGACACTTTTTCATGAAAATGATAAGGTCGATGACGGTGGGCCATGGTGCAGTTGTTGTTGGTTTGTTAGTAGTAGTAGTTGAAGAAGAAGAATAAGAAGAGACAAAAGTTGTTCTTTCTCTGTTGCTTCTCAATGACAGACTAAAATGAAAAGCAGCAAAGAAGAACAAAGAACTTTTGTAACTAAGTGTAACTAACTGAAAAAAATCTCTCTGTCCTTCTCCCCCTTAAACGCGTAAGATTTTCTATTTTTTAAAGTTAAATTCCAATAACTCATCGTTTTGTACTATTAGATGCATTTTCATGGATATGATTTTGGAAAATCTCTCACAAAGTATTTAGAGCCAAATCAAGTAAGCAAGTCTTGGAACGGAACTCTATCTGAAGAAGAGTATACAACTAATGACCTGATAAAAGGCTTATTACTAAAGGATGATTATTATGAAAGTATGAAGAAATAACTTTCTAAGTTAAAAGTTTAATGTCAAAACTCAAAGGTGTATTTTATATTTGTTTTTCAGAGCTGATAGCATATGGAGTTGCAAAATCATGAAATTTGTCATCATAGATTGAATGAATGAGAGTTGAATTGACGCAAGATATTTATATTCATCGCCTTCTGTTACATATTTTGTAGCTTTAGTTGAGTGTACATTTACTAACTTTAGTCTTGAATGTATTATTATCTTTTGTAAGTATTTAGCTTTCTAAGCGACTGCACGTGTAATGATATTGATAGCTAATCTATAATGTGACGTTTTCTGAACTTTCACAGAGACGTAATAGATAATTAGTTGTCTACAAACTTATATACTAATGACTGCAATAAATACTCTTCAATTTTTGACAAATATATTTTAAAGTTTAACATCTTCGTATATTTTTATGTTGGCTTTTGGAATAGAAAAAAGAGAGATTAGAGTTGATCAAAATAAAATATACACGTGTAACAAATAGTGACGCCATAAAATGGCACATGCTTCAGTCATTTAGACTTGTTTATATTTTCTTTATTATCTACAAATTGCAGTTTATGACGTAAGCTCCAAGATTCTAATATTTGACGCAATGAATATGAAAATATGAGTGAAAACTGGTTAGAATAGAAGCAGACAGTTCGCTTTCTATACCAAGTGCATCTTTTCTTAAAGCAATGTTGAATGTGTATAGCCAGTTGCTTGAAGCTCAAGTTGTCAAGTTCATTAATGACAGACATTGTGAGAACTAATAATGCTCTACTCCTTTATATAAAATGACAGGAAATTGTCTTGTCTTGTCTTATGGGGGTTTCCAATTTAAACCTTAGTATTCTCACAACTCTTGTTATTCTAGCTTAGAACAGAAATTATTACAAAGTTCCAGTACAGTTACTAAGCTATTTAGAAGCTACGTAGAGGTCATTAAATAAGTCATATTCACAATTTCACACTGTAATAATCAACTTGCTCATTATGTAGCTTCTCTTATTTCTTTACACAAATTAAATGTGGTTTTCATTGTTTAAAATTGTAAAGTGTCTTTTCACATGTCGCTTATCACTTTTTATTGTATAAAGATGCACATCATGCACAAAACTCATGGCAGCATCTCATATTTTATTACTAATGTTCTGATAAAGAGAAAAAATGGCTCTTTTTGGGCCATATCATAAATTATGTAAAAAAAATTCTTGCTGACAATTTAAAGCTATAGTCGTACATATAGTTTTACACCACTCAATATCTTTCCTTCTAACATGACACCAACAATACTACAGTCAGTTCACATGCGTCTACCACCTTACCGTAGCAAATTGCATACAGTTGATGATAATTAATTAGTCTCTAATTCTCTTCCTTATTTACGCATAAAAAACTATTCTTAGAACTCTCATCAAGTCTCTCTCTCTTGCTATATCAAATGAACTCTTTAGCATATTGTTTTTTATTTTGTTGCATTTTGTTCCTTTTTCCTGTGTCTCTCTCAAAACATATCCACATTTTTACAACTTTCCTACTATTTGCTCTTGACCATTCTCATTTTCTACTACCGACGTATTTACCCAGCTCAACTATATTAACTTGTTCATACATATAAGAAATATATGTACACGCACATGTAACTAATATTGTGATAAAATGTTGTTGTGAACGTGTGGATAGAACAAAAGCTTGTTGTAAATTGTATGATGATTATGGTCAAGGACATTTTGCGAGGGGAATATACCTTAGACTTGCTTCTTACTTTTATATGAGACTGTCGTTCAATTTTATGTACACTCTCATATATCTCTCTCGCTTAGTTCAAAGTCTTCAAAGTATTAGCCTAAATGAATATATAGTATTAAACAGAAATGTATAAAGTCTTATATATTGTATATTATAAACATCTGCCATCAACACTTTACATTTCCTGCAGGGGAGCAGAGCACAAAAAACATGAACTTTGTGTTGGTCTCTCTCTCTTACAGCTTAGCAAAAAAAGTGTCAGTTAAGAGTTTGAACTCAAGTTGAAAATATATACCAAAACGAGACATGTTATTACATTAGATTATAAACAGTGTGACACTTAGCACGCACCTTAAGAGATAATAATTGTAAAAAAGATTTATCGTTTTGTATCTTGCTAATCTTGTAGCTAAAGTTTTATAGTTGACTAGTTCGCCTTGGCTAATCTGTTCAACTTGTTGCTGAATGCCGAGGTCAGGAGAGAACATTAGCAAAAGTGTATAAGGGGAATTTGATGAGATTTGCAAACTCATCAATGACTTTATAGATGTTGTGCATATAAGAGAGTAGCAGTGTAAAAAAATATCTTTTTGCTACTCATTTACTATCCGGTAGATAAATTAGCATATATGCATAACAACAAACGCATTGTCAATTTTGTTATTGTTGGGGAATTTTACTCCAGAAGAGACTCTTAACTGATCATAACATTGTTAACTCTTAACAATAACAACTAACTACAGTAGTATAGTCAAAAGTCGTCAAAGTTGTTACAAGAGCGTTATTAATACATTGCAATAGATTGAGAGAGGAGTAGAGACTTTGAGACATAATATGAATGTTACATTGTGAAGGTTATGAAAAAAGAGAGTTGTGTTCTTGTGTTAGTGTCAAATTAGTGTTTACATATATGCATTACTCCTTGACAGATAAAGTAATAGAAGGCAAGTGTCTCTTCAAGTGTCAAGTGTAGGTAGCAACCAAAACAAAAATTGGCAGTGCTCAATTGAAACTTGGAAGATATTGACGTGAGAGAAGAATGGAGTTGACAACAAGTATTGTGACAATTGAGGGAGAAAATGAAAATTTTCTACGCTCTATTGCCTCTCAAGAAGAAAAGTGTGAAGAGTATTTGGAAATTTTGAAGAGTTAAAGAGAGTTGTGTTCTTGTGTTAGTGTCAAATTAGTGTTTACATATATGCATTACTCCTTGACAGATAAAGTAATAGAAGGCAAGTGTCTCTTCAAGTGTCAAGTGTAGGTAGCAACGAAAACAAAAATTGGCAGTGGTTCGTTGAAACTTGGAAGATATTGACGTGAGAGAAGAATGGAGTTGACGACAAGTATTGTGACAATTGAGGGAGAAAATGAAAATTTTCTACGCTCTATTGCCTCTCAAGAAGAAAAGTGTGAAGAGTATTTGGAAATTTTGAAGAGTTTGTTAGCAGGTGAGTCTTGAGAAGAAAAAATTGGAATTTACTTAATAATAATTGTAATGGATCTAATATATTTGTTGAAATTGTAAATGGGTATATAGAAGAGAAGAATTTACGCTCAGCTCTGGATCCTAGTTTCCTTTTGCCATTTATAAGAGGAAGAAAATATGATGTGGACAGAGCTTTTAAAACTTTAAAGAATTATTGGAAAGTTCACTCAAAAGTTCCTGAAATGATGGACACTGCTTTTCCTAGTGCATTTGAAGAATTGTATGAAGCTGGGATTTTCACTGTGCTAAAATTTAGACATGAAGGAAGGAAAATTTTACTTTGTCGTGCCAGTGAGTACATTATTAACATTTATATTTAAATGGTCACTTAAAATATAATAAGTGTTTTCTTTTCTTGAACTCTTAGGTCAATGGGACACTTCAAAATTTGATATGGACCAATGTTGCATGGCAGGGTTTCTAGCATTGTCTCATATTATTACCTCAATTGAAACTCAAGTTTGTGGAATCCTAGTCATTCTTGATTGTGAAGGCTTTGGGTGGGCACATATAAAGCAGCTATCTTATCCTAGAAGAGCTCAACAAGTTGTTATGATGTTGTCTGTAAGTTTCTCATCCTTCCTTACAACAATTCAATTATAATTGCCAATTTAGTATAATTTTCTGTTGTTTATTATTAGGACTCGTTCCCAGCTAAAGTTAAAGGCTTCCATTTCATCAACAATGCTCCAATGGTCTCTCTGGCTTATTCTGTATTCAAACCATTTTTAAAAGAAAAACTTCGCAAGCGTGTAAGCATTATATTTAAATTTTTAATTTCAATGTCCATAATTTTAACTCTTTTCTAGATTCATTTTCATGGTCATGATTACAAAGAGTCTCTATCCAAAGCTTTGGATTCTAGCGTACTACCAAAGCGAATGGGTGGAGTGCTAAGTAATGATGAAGCAGTTGATAGTTCCTTCTTCTCAGATTTGATTCAACAAGATAATTACTACAAACGTGAGTCTAGTTAGCACGCATTTTACTAAATGTATCTAAATATGTAAATATATATATATATCTTTTTATACAGGACTCTGGAAATATGGCTACACATCTTAAATTCAAATTAGCAGGCGTTGTCATTTTCTAGTCTAGAGTCTTTGAAGCGAGAGAGAACCAACAACAACAACAAAAAGCATTATTACACTTAAACTTCATACATAGTATTTATAATATCTATATGATAATATTAGTGATAAAATATGTAGTCATTTGAAAAAAAGCGTAACGCATAAAAGTTAAATGTAAATAGTAATTATAGTTTTGTAAATTTTGCACTGTAAGTATATATGAGAGAGTTTAGAGAGATACTACTCTAAAGCTCAATAATAAACAAAAATTGAATAATGTGATGACACCATTAATATTTAAATGGCAATTGTTATGAAGCAGGCAATTTTCTTGAGTAATGAGCTAGTTTAAGGTTAGTGAACCTATAGTATATATTTTTGATATAATATAAACACTAGATTTTTATTTCCTTTCGAGAAACGTAGACAAAATGTATATTATGTACATCAGGTCAACACGAGGTTTGAGAAAAACAGCAGATGTATAGCATCGTTTCCTTTATCCTTTGTATTTATTATGAAAATGAATCGTCTAGGACAGATGTGATGTTCTCTATGAAAGAGGGATTTGATCATTGAATTACATATTGAAAAAGAAAAACATTCCTTGTGTACTTTAGCTATACTTTGTACACAAATAAGCTATATACAACTGTATACTATATATATATATACTTTATAGCTGGATAGAAGATATCTCCAGTGTTTATTTAGCTACACCTACAACAAATTGAACAAATGACATTGACATCAGAACACACGTGTAAGAAAACATACTAAAAATAGAAATTTAATTGTACTATTGTACAGCGATAAGGTGACCTAAGGAGAAAAATATGAAACATAATTAAGAAGTTATATTCAGGAAATGGTCATTTGTCGTACAGTTTTGATTAAATATGACCTTTTCTTTTAATGGATGTGGTTTGCGGCTTAGAAAAGACTAAAGAGATTTGCATAAGATTAAAATCATGAGTCATCATCATCATCATAGTTCATGAGAAAATTTAATTATTTCGGTTAGTAAAATGTACTTTGCACGCAATGAACAAAGGAAATGAAGTTTCCTTTTGATAAGCAAAAAGTATAACATGCCTGGTCAAAATGAGAATGACACTTTAGTAAATTGTCTATCATTGTATTGCCATTTGTATCTTTAGAAAAAAATCCAGCTTGATCAAATATAAGGTAATCATAGTATATATCAATATATATAGTTATATATATATAGCTGTTTTTAATGGAGTTCTATATAGCACTGCTATATAGATATAATTTCTTTGTTATAGGGCAATGACCTCGAGAAAAGATTCCAGTTGCCGCCTAGCTCTTTGTTTCCTTTTCCTTTGTTTCATCTTGGCGTCTCATTTCATAGTGGCAAATGAATACGATGAAGACTATAATCACTTGGAAGATGAAAATGAATTGAGGCCATTAGTAAGAGTGACAAGAGCAAGACATCGACTGTATCGTCCAAGAACATATGAATTTCGTGTCAATACAAGACCTATAACTAATCAAAGGGCAAATTTTAGATCATTGTTTCCAATTGTACAACAAAGGCAAAGTTATACTTCTGCTGTAGGTAGAAAATAGCAATGCTTATACTTATGTACGTCTACGACCAATCTGATATCTGAATAAATTGTACTCGATTTAAAAGTTTTAGTTCGAGTATTTTATTCTTTTGCAAAACTATTTGCATCTCTGCATCATAATTCATAATTTTTATAATGTACTGTCAGAGGTACAATCTAATATCTGAATAAATTGTAATTCGACCCAAAAGTTTTAGTTCAAATGGCTTTGAAGTCAATCATTTTATTTTGCATAAAA
>VCNE01008481.1:0-11545 GCA_009869805.1 Oncopodura yosiiana
AAGTGTGGCGTCGCGCTTGCAACAAAGTCCAATTTTTTGATCTTCAAAATTAATTTTGACCAAGAAAAAGGGTC
The DNA here is from genome assembly GCA_009869805.1 of Oncopodura yosiiana. NCBI lineage: Eukaryota > Metazoa > Arthropoda > Collembola > Entomobryomorpha > Oncopoduridae > Oncopodura > Oncopodura yosiiana. The sequence continues at coordinate 75 of VCNE01008481.1, forward strand.
CATTGGAAGCACAAATTGTCACCGCTCGACTAATTAAATGGTCCTCTTTCGAATGAGACCAAAATGAAGCCAAAACTCGAGAAATGACTGAAAAGCTTCCCTTGTTAGTATAGGCGCATTATATCTTCTAAATTATAAGGAAGATTGACAGATTATGAATTTCGGATTTATGATCATATGGTGAACCAGTCAGGGCCAAATCGATAAGTTTAACAGTGAGCTTTGCAATTATATGTATAAATTATTACTGTAGAAGCTTCGCATTCATTACTAAGCTCCTATCTTATGTGAAATACTAGTTTTGTAATTAAACAATATACACAGATATGGAAAACATGACATAGTCTGAATAAGCGTTTTTGTTATACTCATTTTGAATGCTGTTTCCGGTCTATTCCAATTTTCGTAGTTCAGCAAGTTTACTAGATATAAATGACATATTCCATAGAATTGAATATTCCAATATACTTTGTAAGTTAAACTCGGGTGCTTCTATCTGCTTATGTTAATCAATAATAATTAAGCGAAACCTAGAAATCAGGAAACGACTCAATTATATACTTTCGCATACTATACATACTTAATTATTGCTTGAAACTTTCCAACAGTTTCATTTCAACTACTAAGCTTGAAGCAGCTCTTCAAAATGTTTTCAAAGTCGCATTTGCAGCATTTGAAATTCATTCTCAAAGTAGCGCAGAAATGTCGCGCATTTCCTCTAACATGGAATTCCAGTGATTCAAAGTTACAAGTTTGCCCATCGAAATCTCTGTTCTTATGTTATCTTAGCTTGATTCACTGTTACATTTATTTTGCCTATACACTATATCAATTACATACTATTGGCCAATTGCCATCAATTCAATTTATGGATGTCATTTTCTGTGGATTATGGAGTCTCTGTTATAGTGGATGTAGCGTTATGCAACTTAATTTCATTATTAAACGAAAAAATATTATAGCTGTTGTCAATCAACTGACGGCATTGGAGCGCAGGAAAAAGAAGAAAAAGATAGATCTGGTTGATATAATATTTTACATATGTCGCTGGATAAGCTTATCAGGATTTATTTTTGGAGGAGCTATTTTTCTAGCATTTCCACATAACAGAGGTTTCGTCTATTTTATTTTACCATCAGAGTATAAATCATGGTGCTACTTTTGGCCTCTGTTGATCATGGAAATGTTCTCTAAAGGCTCACTTTATGTGACAGCTTCCTTCTTCGTCTTTTATTTTACTATTCCACCATTGCTAATTTGTGAAGGGCTCAAAAGTGAAATGTAAGTTTAGTTTATATAATGTACCAATGTGCGTATTCTATAATTAGAGTGGAATCTGTCTATAACGATAGGCTAAAAGTCAAAAGATTTCCACTCTTATAACCAGAGTCTGTCTATACCGGTATTAGGAACAAACCAAGCGCATAACCGTTATAGAGAGAACTTTTTTCAATCAGAATGCTGAATTACATAGTCAAATTTACTCGCAGCATTGGCCTGAGTTGCTTAAACGTAGCAAAGATCTGAACTATTGCTTTACTCAGATATTCAGCACAGTTTTCGAGAACTTTCACTACTCTTTCTCCAGAAAATGTAAAAATACCGTCTAAAGATGTCGTTTTTGTTCAATTACCGTTATAAAGAGAGCCGCTTTTCCTAAAATCAGGTGGAAATACACCGTTATAAGCAGAATACTCTTATATACAGAACCGTTATAAAGAGAGTCATTATAATGTATTTAGATAGGCTTTAAGCCGAGAGACTTTAAAAAGTCACCGTTATAGACAGAATACCGTTATATATAACTACTCTTATAGACAGATTCCATTGTAATATAATTTTTACAGGAACCAACCAATAACAAACAAGATGGAACTACTAAATATTATCAGGAGATACAAATTCTGGAAAATACTAAATACTTATTACAACGGCAGTCAATACATAATTCTCTTACCTTGTATCCTAATCATTGGAAGTTACGGTGGCGTTTTCTGTATATTTGGAGCTATGCGTCTGGGTCATAATTTAAATTTGATTGAGTTCTCACTCCTTCCGGTGATGAGTGTTCAATGTTTCACAGCAATAGTTTGTATATTTATGGCTATTTCTAGTGTTACTTATAAATCACAAGCGTTGCATACCAAAATTTGTAAGTCTATTTCATGTAATGATGTGAAAACTAAGAGGGAGAGGAAAGAAGTGGCAAGGAGTGTTAGAGCCTTGTTGCCATTTGGAACTAGATTGGGTACAGTGAGCAAATGTGAGTATAGATATATGCTCAAATTCTTTGATTCTCTTATTAGTGCATTGGTAACTTTGCTTGTTGTATTTCCAAAGAAGTAATTGTAAAATGTATAGCTTCAACAAATTACTAATATTATACTACACATACTCTGTTTGTATGCATGAGTGAAATAAATGTATTGCTAAATATAATATTGTAAGTCATAGTTGTATGAATTAATAAAATAAATGTTAAGGTACAACCTGCTTGCAAACTGATACATAGATATATACATTTAAGTCTATACCTTATAAAATAGCAATGGTTGTAGCTTCTACAGAATTGATTGATGCATATGCAACAATTTTCAGCGATCACTTGATATTTTATCAAAAACGGGAATCTTGTTGCATACGTATTGTATCGACATTTTACTTAAGTATAAAACAAACAACCTATAGCAAATAATATATAGGAATTCCATATAAAAGTTTGGCATAGTGATTTTGAGTTTGGAAAGTTTGGTTTCAAGGATAAAACTCTTACAAAAAAGTCTGCACCCACTTTACAGTGATATAAGATTTACTGGGCGAAACATAAAACTTCTTATCATAAATATATCATTTCAACACCACTAAATATATCCCTGGAAAATAAATTTCGAACATAAGAAGTGACATTGTTACATCAGCATTTCTTGGCTAGTTGCTCTGTGATAAAGTACTGCAGCAAAAATATATTAACACCATTTCTCTCTATACTGAAAAATGTATTTAACAACCTTAGTTATATTTGCAATACTACCATTTAAAGTGTACACTTTAATAAACCTAAATCTACCAAAAGTTCCTTATTTCTGCTCAATTCATTTATTTAACTATCAATTAAATTCGGCATTGCTAGCCAACCAAGTTATAGAAGATAATATTCAACACCAAATTCCATTGGAGATACATTACTCAATATATCGATCGCCTGATCCACTAGTCCAGCCTACAGAAAAAGATAAACGTTTGCATTTAACGTGTGGTATTTACATTGCAATTAGTCCTAAACCAACTGACATATATCACATCCTCTCACTTCAAACTGGCCGAGACTCCTTATACTTCAAAAACTATTTAGCAACATCCATCTTGTACATTTTTCCAGATTTAAATTCTCATCAAAAGTTTGTAAATGTTTTGCCACGTGGTACAATGCATCAAGTTGGAACTGATTTTCGAAGTATTATAGCCGCCAATTTCAAAAATGTGCTTTATATTCACAAACAATTTATTTTATGCCTTCTTTGCAACGAAAACATTAATGAAATAGTTACCTCTAAAAATCTATACAGCATGGAGGTGACTTCAAAATTGAAATATTTGAATTCGCACTTTCATTCGCGGCTAGTTCGCGCAATCCCATTTGACACAAGGGAATATTGCAAATTCAAAAACTTGAAATTGGTTCTCGATCCAAGTAGGAACATTTATTCGTGCCATTATAACGAATATCGCGTCGCGCAGTATTTAGCTTCACGTTTAAACTTTACTATATATACTGAGCTTGATTTTCGCGCTAAAAAAACATATTCTACTGTCTTGTTTCTTGACCATGGGTTAATAGAACAAGGTGGATTTCGAGATAGGTTGTCATATTGGAATCATCGCGCAACAATTCAAAAATTTTTATTTTACTGCGAAAAAGCTCCGCGCTTTTCGATCAGTAGTTTCAAATTATGGCTTACACCATTTCAACTTCCTATTTGGATATCAATTCTAATACTATTTCCTGTGGCCATATTTTTAGACTCGAATTTTTGGTCGAGCGCGGGAATTTTAAAAATCATGGCTATAATTTTTCGTCAAGATTTATCACAAGTGAAGAAGATAGATATTTTATTGATGTTTGTAGCTTTAGTATTGTCAGCAGAATATGATAGCTTTTTTAAAGCTGAAATCTTAATGCCTCAGCCACCGGATGTTTATTTAAATTTAAGAGAATTGGTGGATGCTGGCTATAAAATTTTGTATCTTATGTTAGCTGAAAGTGTTACACCAATTTACAATTTCGGTAAAGATTACGAAAGATATGGGATTAATGCTACAATGGATCATTTCTATGTAACAAATAATTCAAATGTTAGAGCAAGTCTTCTATTTCTATCACCTGAAAGAAAACTTATTCTTGAGGGGGACAGTACTACAGCCAAAATTTTTATTGGCAGTGCTCTAATTGCAAATTGTACAACATGTTACATTGCCCCAGAAGCATATACAGTTGATAAACGATACATTCAAGTTTTTGGACATTTGCGCCAATTAATGGCACAAGAAATATTGCGAACCAATCAAGTGGGTCTTTTAAAATTTTGGTTTAGCTTACCGCCAAATTTTGGACAACGAAAGGATTTGACGTATTATGAGAAGGCCTTATATTTGAAGTCGTTACCAAGATATATTGAAAAAGAATCAATATTATTTCAAAGTTTGTTTTATTATTTACTTGGTTCGGGTCTTACTTTAGCTATTTTGATTTTCTTGGGAGAAATATTTGTAAAGAAAGTTCAGATTTTGATTTGGAAGACTCGATACTTTATTTTTAAAATTGGCGCCAGAGTAAGGCATCATAATGAAATACAGCTTTATCTATAGGACTTTAAGATTACATAAAATTCTATTTTAATTTGACTTTTTCTTAAAACATCAATGTTAATAAATAGTTGAAATCAAGTTATGTGTATACTTGTATTGGTCGCTGGCCATTATTATTTAATACATTGTTCATTTTCTAGTTTTCGAGACTTTATATGATATCACTTAGCTATGAATTGGTATAGACTCCTTAAATAAAAGCTACAAAAATAACTTTACATCATAATAAATTCAAAACATAACTAATTTTCTCAAGTGAACCACTTCAACGAATTTTACTCAACAGACAGCCATTAAATAATTATGTCCACTTATGTAGTAGGTACTGCTCAGATATTCAATACAAAACTGTTTCAAATTGGGTTGTCTCAATCTATACTCACAAGGGGAGGTTTTGAGTCGTTTCTCGAGTTTTGGCTTCATTTTGGTCTCAACCGAAAGAGGATCATTTAATTAGTCGAGTGGTGACAATTTTTGTTTCCAATGGGCCCTTCTTCTTGTCAAAACTAATTTTGAAGATCAAAAAATTGGACTTTGTGGCAAGCGCGAAAGCCACTTACTACTTTTAACGCCTATTTCACATTTTCTAACATTGTGTCTTATGGAGAAAATAACATGGCCAAGGGCCCATTGGACACTTAATTTGCCATTGGCAACAAAGATTGTCACTACTCGACTAATTAAATGCTCCTCTTTCGTTTGAGATCAAAATGAAGCCAAAACACGAGAAACAACTGAAAACCTTCCCTTGTCAGAGTTACCTCATTAGTTGCAGACTATGACCTTAACAACTATAACACAATAACTATTTCCAGTCGGACTCCTGGACATACCACAGTCATATTTCTTTAATAAACTTCGTTGTTTTAAAACCAGCATGCATCTGACATTAATTTTAGTCACATTACTTCTAATAACTGTGCACAGCTCTGTCAAAATAAATTTTCCCAAAGTATCTTACTTCTGTTCACTGCATGTAATCAACTATCAGTCCAATTATACAAAATTGGCAGATTTAGTTATACAAGATAATATTGAACAACATTCAATTCCATGGGAGATACATTACTCAATACCAAAAACAGAGAGCAACCCATTACTAAATCCTACAGAGAAAGATAAACGTTTTCACAAAACATGCGGGATTTATATCGTCATCAGTCCTCAAGACGTTAGCGACATCTATCATATCTTGTCGCTACAAACGGGACGAGATTCCTTATACTCTGAACAATATATATCAACATCAATCCTAAGTATTTTCTCGGACATCAACATACTTCAAAGGTTTTTAAATATGCTTCGACAATCTACACTATATCAAGTTGGTATCGATTTTCGAACCATTTTATTAAGAGAAGCTGTCGAAAATAAGTTTCGAATATATCGACAATTTATTTTATGTTTGCTGTGTAAACCATTTGTGAATGAAGTAAGCATCTCGGAGAAGATATTTAGCAAGCAAGTCAATTCAAAGTTACGCGGCCTAAATTCGCATTTTTATGCGCAACTAGTTCGCGCAATTCCTTTCGACAAAGTAGAAGATTGCCATTTTGAAAATTTGAAATTAGTATTAGGTCGAGATAGAAAATATGGCTCATGCTATTATAAAGAGTATCGTATGGCGCATCATTTATCTTCGCGACTAAATTTTACATTATTTACCTTTTTGGATCTTAAATCTGCGCGCTCTTATGTTGGCGTTTTTATTTCAAACCAAGGACTGTTAAAACAAGGCTGGTTTAAAGATCGAATTTCTTATTGGTTCCCGCGCTCTAGTTATAAAAAATTTCTTTTTTACTGTGAAGAATTCCCGCGATTTTCTGCGCACAGTTTTGATTTATGGCTCGCACCTTTTAAAACTTCTACGTGGATTCTAATTATAGTGATGTTTCCACTAGCGATATTTGTAGGCAAAACATTTTGGTTTGATTTCAGCGCAGGAATTTTCAAATTAGTTGCGATATTTTTGCGCCAAGGTTTGTTACAAGTTAAAAAGATAGATGTCGTATTGATGTTTGCGGCATTTATATTGTCAACAGAATATGATAGTTATTTCAAAGCAGAGATTTTAATGCCTCAACCTGCGGATGTGTATCAAAATTTACGCGAATTGGTAGACGCAGGTTATAGATTAATTTATTTGCATCATGCAGAAGCTACATCTCCCGTTTATACTTATCATTGGGAATATGCGCGCTATGGTATTAATGCTACGTTAGATCATTTCTATTTAACAAATAATTCCAATAAAATTTCACATCTTGTGATTAATGCACCAGAGAAAAAACTTATGGTTGATGTTGACGAAACTAATGCAAAAATGTTTAGCGCAAGTGCTTTGAAATTTAATCGCAGCTCGAATTGTCAAATTGCTCGAGAAACTCATGACATTCAAAAAAGATGGCTTCAAGTTATGGGACATTTAAGAAAATTAGTACAGAATGAAATACTAAGATCAAGTGAAGTAGGATTGTTAAATTTCTGGTTCAGCTTACCACCAAATTTTGGCGAACAAGCCAATTTGGTTCTTTACGAAAAGGCGCAATATTTGAAATCTCTGCCGCGATATGTTGAAAAAGAGTCGATATTATTTCAAAGTTTGTTTTATTATATACTTGGATTTGGGCTTACGTTAGCTGGCTTAGTTTTTTGTGCAGAAATTCTTGCGATGAAATTGCAAAAGATGGTTTATAAAATTAAATACATTTTAATGAAATTGTGTAGTTTTACTTTGGCAATTGTATAATTATAATGAAAACGAATAAAATAACGTCTGTCGGTAGCACTGAACATGATCTTAAATTATATATGATTTTATGGCATTTATATACTTAGGAAATGTGTATTAATTGTTTGATTCTAACAACATTGTTGTATATAAGTTATTATTTGAACAAGTAGCTGAAAGTCTAACAAGATTACAACAATTCATAAATAACTTGTATGATGTATGTGTGTTAGCAAGTAAAATTTAATATTAATAAGAAATATTTAATACCAGTTAAGGTGACGTGAAAAAATATGTTCTACGGGTCATTGGCTCGTCGATAATATGAGCTTAAGTAAATCAAATCAATACACTTAGGAAATATAGTAAAGCGGATACTGTCTCATTAATTTTTTTCAAGATTGTGGAGCACTTAAATCGAAGTCTAAATATTTTGGTCAAAAACTTCGATTAAAGGTTTGAGAGAAAAAAAGAAACTCTAATCGTAGTGGTCAACTTACATCCTACATAAGAAATGTTTTTTGAGCCTATTGAACGGAAACGATAATAGTCAATGCAATAATTATTTAGAATTGTTTTGTCACCTCTTAAAGATAATATTACTAAGAACATTTAAGTGGATTAAGCTGGTTACAAATTTTATCGTTAAGCTAATGAACTAAATAGGAAAATGAAGATTAAGATTCAGGCAAGTGTTAAGCTAAAAGCTTTTTGGAACTTATGTCCTTATCGTAGTCTCTATGTAAAAATTTTGAGTCTTCTTGCTAATGAGTTTATATGTATTTGTCAATTAATATTAATAGTTCACACAACTATTCATTAAACTCAAGAGGTGAGGTTCACTGGATATTTGCATTTCAAAGTAAATCAGACAAATTTTTCTCTAAGCTAAAAATAAATTTTGACATTTGCACTGACATTATATATTATGACAACACTAATTAAACGAATCTTACTCTTCAAGGCTAAAGCTACACCCCGTACGCAGAAATAAAATCCCTCTTTTCTGCAAATCTCTTAAGCAAAGTCTTAAGTGTAATTTCTATTTATATTTATTTTTATTCAATTTTTAAAATATTTTAACCACTAGGACATTCACAGTAAGCCAAAAATTTAGATTAAATATTAATTTACATTTAAATGTTAGAAGCTAACATAAGAAAAGTCAAAATTACAACTACTGACATTTTTGTTGTGACTCCGTCTTGCCCATTGCAGTAATCGGTGTCATCTTCACAAAAACAAACTTTATATTGTGGAATATTTAATAGTGGGTTATAACGAAAACAGCGACCCTGAATTTGATCTTTGAAGATTGATGCTTGAAAACATGTGCGAATTATTGATTTGTCAATATCTGAAGTTTCAGTTCCGCAAATGTAGTCACCTGTAAATTACATATAATTTTTAAAAAGTATTTTATCTGTGCAACATTGATGTATTAAAAGTATCTAAAATTTTAAAAATAAATACTTGGACATTTAATCTTGTATGTTAGTAGGAGGCCAGGATCGTCACAGAATTTTGTACCAAATTCCGGATAAGTGGGATTTGCTCTTTGGGTCGCTTTGGCTCTTGCAATTCCCGCATCATTTGCACAATGGTAGCAGTAGAGTCCTAAAATAGTTCCAAATTTATAATGTTAGGAATTTAAAATAATATATTATTTTATTTTTATGTTATATTATATATTTGATATAATTCACATACCTTGACAAATTGTTACGTAGAGAGTTAAAACGGCAAATGAAATATTCAAAAGATGCATAGTGAATATATGAGGAATTTTATGTAGAAAAGTTTTATGTTGAGTTGTACGATGAGCAAATAAGAAATGTTAACTGTTTTTACAATAGCTGGCCTGATCTGGTATTTATATAATATGAAAGCGGATGCTGGTTTTCCTTCCATATGATTGCAAATGAAAATTTAATAGATTATTTATGAAATGCTCAGAAGTATGTAATCTAATCTTACAAGGGAAGGTTTTCAGTCGTTTCTCGAGTTTTGGCTTCATTTTGGTCTCAAACGAAACAGAACCTTTTAATTAGTCGAGTAGTGACAATTTTTGTTGCCAATAGGCTAATTAAGTGTCCAATGGGCCGTTGGCCATCTTAATTTCTCCATAAGACACAATGTTAGAAAATGTGAGATACACGTACAAAGTAGTAAGTGGCTTCGCACTTGCAACAAAGTCCAATTTTTTGATCTTCAAAATTAATTTTGATCAAGAAGAAGAGCCCATTGGCAACACAAATTGTCACCACTCGACTAATTAAATGGTCCTCTTTCGTTTGAGACCAAAATGAAGCCAAAACTCGAGAAACGACTCAAAACCTTCCCTTGTTAGTAGCTATGGTTAATTTGTCTCATATTAGAATAAGATTACGGGAAAATCCAAATAAGACGTCAGCTACTTTTTTATGTTAAAAGGATTTCCTGTGTATATGTATGAAGTGAAGTTCAGAAAGCTTCCAAGGAATTATTCAAATATAAGCGATACTTAGTATTCCTTGTGAAATACAGTGGAATCTTTCTATGGGCTAAACAATGTTCATACGATAGAGTCAAAGATGCTCTCTTTTGGTTTTAAGTTGATACTATCCGTTAATATAAAGACTTATATAATATAGGTAATATACCCAGTAATGTGAATGAGTTGTTTAAATTAATAGATAGTAATAATATTGTTGTATTAAAATCAATTTATATCCAGGTTATAGAAAGTTTAAGTAGAATAAGTTATATGGAAAATTTGTATAACATATGTATGTAAATATATTATAAATTACTGGCTTTGTAAGATTGTTCTATGGGCTAATGGCTCGAAGAGAGCATTGAATAAATCAATCAATCAATATAAACACTTATAGAATCTCATTATAAAATCGAATGTGTCATATGTTACTTGTCGTGCTATTATTTCCATTTGACTTTAAACAATAATATCAATGCTTACCGAATTAAATAAGAATCAAAAAACATAGCTAATGTATTTTTCTTTGATACTTTTTTTATTTGACCAATTGCTTAGTGCTGAGAAATGACATGTTTTTAAAATCTACATTTTCCATCTCAACCTTTAGATAGTGGTTGATAATCACAAAATCCTTGACACTGTTTCCACTTAGACAATCCTCCCTTGTCATAGAGTTTACAACGGTAGCACTTGAGGATTTCCTTCTTGACCTTTTCTGGAACATTGGTATTGCAATACGGTTTTCCTGGTGGGCATTCACCTTCTTCCAACCTGGATGCGTGACAAGCTTCTCCATACCCTTTTGCTGCTTTATATCTGCAAAATTCGTCGGATGAAGGGGTAGGTTTACGTGTAGTTTTAGGTTTGGGCTTAGGTTGATTGGTGGGTTCAGGTTTGACTTGGTCACTACAAAACCCTTTACATTGTAAATTTCTGTTTTTTCCACATCTTTTGCAGCTGGCTAGTAACTTCTTAAACTTTTCTGGTGGATTAAAGTTGCAATATGGTCTTCCTTGAGTGCATTCATCTTCTATTCTGGCGTAAGAATGATGACACATACTAGCAGCTTCTCCATTATCTCCTGCTCCAGGAGTACGCTGATCGTTGCACTGGGGCGGATTTCCAAAATTAGCTCCAAACCAATAAGTGCAAGATTCCTGAATCAATACCATGAGCACAGCAAAAGTCGCAAGTATCCAGAGCACCTTCATCTGCAGATAGTAACTTGGATATAGAGTGGAATCTGTGTATAAGAGTGCCTATCTATAACGGTATTCTGTCTATAACGGTCACTTTTTGAAGTCTCTTGACTTAAAGCCTATCTAAATACATTATAGCGACTCTCTTTATAACGGTTCTGTATATAAGAGTACTCTGCCTATAACGGTGTATTTC